>CM053400.1:181028892-181102575 GCA_028644305.1 Xerus rutilus
GAGTCCAGGGGAGGAGGGGTCTCAGGAGGGGTGGAGTTCAAGGGAGGAAGGAGTCTCAGGAGGGGCGGAATCCAGGGGAGGAGGGGTCTCGGGAAGGGCGGAGTCCAGGAGAGGAGGGGTCTCGGGAAGGGCGGAGTCCAGGGGAGGAGGGGTCTCGGGAAGGGCGGAGTCCAGGGGAGGAAGGGTCTCGGGAATGGTGGAGTCCAGGGGAGGAGGGGTCTCGGGAGGGGCGGAGTCCAGGGGAGGAGGGGTCTCAGGAAGGGCGGTGTCCAGGGGAGGAAGGGTCTCAGGAAGGGCGGAGTCCAGGGAAGGCGGGGTCTCGGGAGGGGCAGAGTCCAGGGGAGGAGGGGTCTCGGGAGGGGCAGAGTCCAGGGGAGGAGGGGTCTCGGGAGGGGCGGAGTCCAGGGGAGGAGGGGTCTCAGGAGTGGGAGGGAAAGAGTGGTCTCAAGGGGAAGGTCTAGGGAGAAGGCCTGCGGAGGCTGCCGGCCGGGACGGTGCCGGGCGAAGGCGTGCGGGTCGGGGTCCGGGGGCTCGTCCGCATGGCTCCCTCGGCCTTCCCCAGAACTCCTTCTGGCCCGGGGAAGGGCCCTTCGGGAACCTTCCAGTCAGAAGTCACAACCCGCTTCCGGAACATTCCACGCCCCAGCCCCGCGGCCGCCTCGGTGACTGCTTCACCCAGAAGCCGAAGCCCTTTCTGGAACCTTCCCAGGCCGCCTCGCCCACCTCTGGAACCTTCCAGTAGGAAGCCTCCGCTCCTTCAGCGCCTCGCTCCACACCCTCCACCCGGAAGTGCCCCCCTCTGGAACCTCCCGCCGGAAGTCGCGTCCCCAGGACCCTCCCTGTGCCGGCCCGAGGTGCTCCTTGGCCTGCCTTGAGGGCCCGTCTCAGGCGGCCCTGCTGGTGCTCCTGGCTGTTCGCTGGAAGGAAGGTTCTGGAAGGCCGGGCTATGGTAGCCCTGCTGGGATGTCCAGGTGTGGATGGACAGCCAACAGTGCAGGAGGAAGGGAGGCGCCTGCGAGTCTCTCTGTCACAGATGAGCTGCTGCTTTTTTCCTACCTTGCTTGGGTTAAATTGCATTTTCGAAAATGTAGCTTACGTTCATTTTGTTTACAAAGAAATCTTAATTCAGGACTAGAAATCTCAGACTTTTCACACCTCAAATGTGTTCTCTTTGGACGTGTGTAATACATCCGTGATATTCATGGTTTGTCTAAAACACTAATTGTTTAACAGATTTGAACATTTACAAGTGAGCCTATGCACTAAAAATATCAAGACTGATTTGGACTGTATTTCAGAGACTCATAATTGTTATTTAAGTCGCATTCTCAATATTAAATTTAAGGAATTCAATTTTATTTGGTATTTCTTCCCTTGTTCTAGGCCAGAGACAAGCCAAAGGAAATAGCAGTTGGTTGAAAATACTAATGTATTTGGGGGGAAGGTCCACTGGGGTCCAGTCTCTTGGCATGTTGAACAAAGAACTAAGCAAAACACACAGAAAAAGCAGCCAGAGTATAGATTTATTGGAAGTAAAAGTACACTCCATAAAGCAGAGTGGGACTGAGCAAGTGATCTTACATCCCTTCCCATGCACCTGATTGAAGACACTGCCCCATTCGTTCCTATTGGTCACACCCTTTCATCTAATTAAAACACAGAACTTGTGGTGGGAGCTCTATGGCAACATGGGAGATTCTATTGGGCCAGGGCAGAAGTCTACAACAACATGGGCCATGCGGGAAGGCACCTCCTGTCTCAATTCCTCCTGAGAAATGAGACCAAAAATTCTTTTGGGGGTCACTGAGGAGCTGGAGGCTTCATCTTCTGTAGCTGCTTCAGGCTGCTTAGGAGAGATGTGGATGTGCCAAACCCCTGTCTTCCAGGTGCTTATGGTCTGATGAGGCTGCCTGTGGCTTTTAGTAGCTCTTCACTTTCTCTTCTTGGCTACCCATTCCTGGTGGACTAGCTACCTGATGATGGCACCTTGGTTTTTAAAAGCCTCTCTTAAATTCTGGCATTGGGAAGGCTGAATTCTTGAACTCAAGAATTGAAGGCCAATCTGGGCAACATAAGGAGACCCAACTCAAAAATAAACAAGCCACAATACTAAAAACAAACAAAAATCCTCCTTTATGTTTTTCAAGTGAGGTGAGGGCGAACTTCTTCAGATGCTTGCATTTAGCTAGGACTGGCTAGAAAAGGGAATCTAGAATTGACCTTGAATTTATTAAGAAAATTTTTCTTTTGGAACTGACTTAGGTTTGCTCAACTAGTCAACTCAGGCATAGACATATTTTTAGAAATGGCTTTTTTAAATTTGGCAATTTGTGGCTTTTCCTAGCCCATGTGGTAGACGAGGAAATTCGTGTGCTGCCACAGGTATCTTTTATTACAGCTCTGAGCTCAAGATTTTGACCAAGGCATAGTGTGGTTAAAAAAATTGAAAAGGCAGAACTGTTTCATGGGCCTGTGTCGTTGTTAGTCAGGGAGGCCTGAGCCTATGATTCTAAGAGAATTCTGTGTGTCTAGGTCACCATGGAGCTACTGTAATTTGCCCAGAACTAAAGTGAAAGCTTTTTCTTTCTCCTCCTCTCTTGGATGGAATGCCATAAGGAAAACTTTTCAATGGGCTTTCCATTTTGTATCTTAATATTAGCAAAAAGGACAGCCAAATTCAGAGCAGAAAAAATAAAGCCAAGAAACAGCAAGTGAGACTTGCCAATGTCTCGTTTAGGTGATTTAAGTGTATGGCTGCAGTTGAAGAACGCAATTGAGAATGGACTGTGATGGAGCCAGCAGGAGTCCCCAGAGGAGATTCTCTTTGCTTCTTGTAGAATTTAGGGCTCTGCTCTTGTTCCCTGGTCTCTTGAGAGCAGAACAACTTTGCTCTTTACTGCATGGATATTCTCTTGAGGATGGCAAGGGTCTTGGTCTGGTCCCTCCTGCCTGTGGCCAAGTCGTTTTCTCACAACAGTCCTTTTTTGTTTTAATGTTTAATTTTTTAAATTAATTAGTTGATTAATTCTAAGTAAGAATATATGAGAGCAGAATGCATTTTGATTCATTGTACACAAATACAGCACAACTTTTCATTTCTCTGGTTCACAACAGTCTTATTTCTGGAGACCAAGTCAGACAGGATGGTGACCACCCCAAAAGCTTTCGTTCAGAATGTTCACTTTCACCCTTGGAAGAATCGCAGAAACACGCGGGAGCAAGAATGGAAGCCAAATCATTCAGAAACGTGTAACCAAACCAGAATGAAACCTAAATTACAGTGCTCAAAAAATTTTAAATGAGCCATGCAGATGAAACGAAAAATTAAATTGTCGCACAGAACGAAAACAGACTGCATCAGAAAGATATGGAGAACACAGACACAACATAAGTTCTGTGGAAATCAGAGCACTCAAGGAGAGAGACACTGGTGCTTATGACAGAAAGGGCTTGTGATAAAGTGTTCCACTGACCCAGGAGGGGTGTGAGGTCCTTGATCTGAGGGGGATTTAGGTGGAACAGACCCCAGATACAGTCAGCAGAAGCCTCCCTAACAAGGAGGCCTCAAGGCAAAAGAAGACTCACTGAGGCAGAAAGGGGCGAGCCCTGGGCATGCAGCACACAGAGGGCTTGAGGTCAGCACTGTACCCGGTTCCAGCAGTTGCCAGCTCCTTGCAGAGCTGTTCTTGCTTCAGGATCCACTTTGCACAGCAGAGATGTTGACAAAAATAACCTAGGGGCACGATACTGCAAAGATCCATACGTGTATTGGGGGCCAGAGGAGCTTTGCAATGGGAATGTGGGTAACACAGGAAATCTGGGACATCTTCAAGGAGGTCAAGGCAAGGGGAAGTTTTAAAAGGCAAAATGGAAGGATTGGTCAAGATATGTTTAAGCAATTATCCTTGTTCACGAGGATCAACAACGCAGGCGTCAGCCAAGATGAAACAGTTCCTGGGCAGATGTCCTCACAGAAGTGCTCTGTGGCAGCCTTTGTGCAGGCTGTGGTTCTGGCACAGACTCTTGTGAGCAAGTTGTCATCAGGCCTGAGCATGAGGTCCCCTCGCACAACTTCCCAGCTTGCTTGCTTTTCTTCCTCCATGGCTGTTACGGTGTGACGGTGTGGATGTGAGGTGTCCCCCAAAGGCTCCCATGCGAGACAATGCAAGAAGATTCAGAGGAGAAGATTGGGTGGGGAGGGCCTTAACCCAATCAGTGAGTTAACCCCTGACTGGGATTAGCTGAATGGTAATTGAGTGGCAGGGTGTGGCTGGAGGAGGTGGGCACTGGGGGCGTGGCTTCGGGGTATGTATTTGTATCTGGCAAGTGGAGACCTCTCTCTCTGCTTGCCGATCAATAGGTGAGATGCTTCCCTGTGCCACACTCTTCTGTCCTGAGCCCCGAGGAATGGCGTCTGCTGTCTATGGACTGAGACCTCGGAGACTGTGAGCCCCAAATGAACTTCTTCTCCTCTGTGGTTGCTGTGGTCGGGTCCTTTGGTCACAGCGGTGAGAAAGCTGACTAAAACAACTCCTCCCTCTCTCGTCTCTTGTCTTCTGCTCTCGTTGGGTTAGGCCTTGACAAGAGTGACTGCATTTGGGTTCCAACAACATTGCCCAGGAGAACCGCCCAGCCATGTCAGCACTGCCTCTCATCCTTCCTCCAGAAGGTGCTCCACCGCTCCCCGGGACCAGCCCTGCTAGGGCAGAGGACTGCAGCGATGGCTCCAGCCTGCCCTGCGGAGTGGGGCTCTGAGCACACTCATGCAGGACGGACCTGCCCCCAGAACTCCAGCGAGGTGCAGGCCAGGGCTGGACTGCCTTGGGCATCACTGTGCCTGAGGTTGACCTGGAGGAAAGGGCCCCTCTTTATTCTCAGGCCCAGCCATCTGTGGGAACTCAGGGCTTCGTGGATGTGTCAGGAGGCCCTCCAGAGCCACTCAGGATCTAGGACGCCCAGCAGAGGCCCTGTCAAGGAGTGCGAGGTGTGGGAATCTGATCACCTGCCTGATTTTTGGCTTCTCTCTGTAGACAGGGCCTCTGGGGCTGAGGAAGTGAGTATGCTGGGGAGATGAATTTCAGCAGGATCCGCAGGCAGCCACCAGCGGAGTCTGGAGGGAAGAGGCTTCCCAAGGAAGGGTCGGGGAGCAGGCCCTGCAGCACTGGACAGCACGAGGAGTGAGGTGCGGGCTGGGTGGAGCCCAAGTGCGGGCTGGATGCCAGAGAGGAAGGTCCTGTGGGTGTTGGCAGGGAAGGCACGATTTTATTGTTTCTTTCTCTTTTTATTCCATTTTTAATTCCCATGCTTCCTGAGGAAATGTCAGCGTGGGGCGTGGGGCGTGTCTCCCGTGCGCCTTGGCCTCCCGTGACATCAGAGCCAGCCTTGAGCAGGACCTTGCAGGCTGGCTTCATGGGCTGTCCTTGTGTGATGATGCCGTCAGCCCTGCCTCGCTCGGCAGTCCTGTCCCGGCTGTGCACCCTCCCTACAGCCACACTTGGTGGATCCCAGTCTGTCCTGGGGTCCTCTGAGTCTGTGGCCGTGTGCATGTTTGTCATGCCTTCTCAGCCCACCCACCAGGGTCCTTGGCATTCAGGTCAGTGTGAAGTCAGCCTCTGTCCTGAGGGAATTTCCAGGCACAGCTAAGACATTGAACCAACTTTCCAGATCCCAGCCCCCAAACCAAGGAGCAGGTCCCAGAAACCACTTCCTGCACTGCCTCCATCCTCTTGGTGCAGTGGAGACTCACAGTGAGTGGGTCCTGAGGCACCTGTGCTCCCTTTCGCCACTGGAACCCGTTCCCTGTCCTGTAGGTCTTGGCAGATTCCCTGGAATCTTCCCCAGGGGAGCACAAGCCCAGTCGGGGTGTTTCCTCTAACTCAGAGCTGCTAGACGCAGCACAGGTACCCAGAGGGAGCAACGGGCAGGCAGAGGGTTCTCCAGGTGCCCGCCACACGTGTCCTCTCTCCCTGGTCAAGGGCACACCAGTGTGACCGGAGAACGTGAGCCAGGGCATGCTGTTTAGTGCGATGGAGGGCCTCTCCAGGGTTCACTGTGGAGGGTCTGTGGACCATGAGCTCCGCAGAGGCCAGTCCTCCCAAAAAGACTCTTGTGGGCAAGGCTGGGCCCACCCTCGCCCTCTGAGCATGGCTGCCCTTCCCTGGGTCTGTGGGTCCTGGCCCCTCCACACACCATTCCAGTCCTAGCGGCCAAGCTTGCACCTAACTATTCTGAACTGTCCTCTGGGTTATGTTTGTTACCAGTTAGTTTCTGTTTTAGCATTGTGGAGATGTAGACATGGCAGAAACTGGCAGCTGCCTGTCTAGTCCCTGTGTCTTCTTCCCAGGCACATAAACAGCTGTGTTTCCCAGCCTGCCTTGCAGCCTGTACAGCCTGTGCCTAAGGCTTAGCCAGCAGTCCTGGGGCAGGAGACAGGTGCACCTCTCTGGTCCAGCCACATGTACAAGCATATTTCATTTGCCTTCCACCTGACCCAGACTCCCTGGATGCCACTGGTGGAAGTCCGTGGTTTGAGCAGAGCACCCTGTCATTTCAGCACCCACTGCAGCCTTCCACTGAGGCAGTTCAACGTGCTGAGGGCCAGTCCACGGTCAGCTGGCCCCCAGTGCTGCTGTTGAAGAAGTGGCCTCAGTCTGCCCCCCCTGCCCCCTTTATGCACCACCTTCACCTGTCTCTGGGGGCTGCTGCGTCCCTTCTCCCTTGCCACACGGCATCTGTGTCACAAGCTCTGTTCACCTGCCCTGTCTCTCTGCCTCCTGACTCCAGGTGCTCCGCGGGGCTCTGTGCCGTTCTCTAGGCTGTCATGAGAGTCTATTGCTTATCATCCACATTTCATGTGCCTTCTCACTTCATTAAATGTAGGAACACTACTGTCTTTACAACACCTGACACTGATCGGTAATTGTCAAGAACACAAATGATAATGAATGCTGGCAAGGATGTAGGGGAGAGGTACATTCAAACATGACACTACAGCTCCTCTGGAAATTAGTGTGGAGGTTCCTCAAAAGACTAAGAATGGAACCACCATAGGACCCAGCTGTCCCACTCCTTGGCATTTATCCAAAGAACTAAAATCAGCATACTATAGGGATGCAGCCACATCAGTGTTTATAGCAGCACAATTCACAATTCACAATTCATGTTACAGCCCGGATGCCCATTTATAGATGAAGGATTACCGAGCAGAGTTACAACCAATTAGCAGGAATAGCATTATGAAGCACGAGGAGAGTGCATGAGCAGAATACAGGCGTGTATCAGAGCAGGCATAGCCCACGAGCCAAGCATGCACAGTGACGTTACCACCAGCCAATGCTGTGCACTTCCTTAAGTTGTCCACCTGTTTACTGCAAGTTTCTGGCATATAGCCAGGTCGCCATCTCGAAAGGGCAGGGCAGCTCCCGGATCCAGAGAGCCTGCCTCCAACAGTCCACAATGCCCGTCTGCAGGCTGAGAGCTGGAGAACAAGTAGCTGTGCAGTCCAAGAAGCTGGAGCCCCAGAACAAGAGAGATCGACCGTGCTACCCTAGTCTAGACCAAAGGCTTCTGGAGAATCCACTTTGGAAGAGTGAAGGAGTGAGAGTCCAATGTCTTCAGATGATCACAGCAGCAATCAAGAACCTGTTCAAGAAGAACTGAGCTTGAATCTGCTGCTGCTTCCTTGTTCTTCCAACTTGAATTCCATCCAAGCCTCCAGCCTACTGGATGGTGCTGCCCATGCTAGGGAAGGTCTCCATTTCAGTTGGCTATCATTCATAGACACACCCTTACCGACACACACCCATAAGCCTCTTAATCATCAGCATCTCTTAATCCAATCAAGTTGACAATCCAAACTGACCATTACAATGACCTTATAG
This sequence comes from Xerus rutilus, assembly GCA_028644305.1. Taxonomy (NCBI): domain Eukaryota; kingdom Metazoa; phylum Chordata; class Mammalia; order Rodentia; family Sciuridae; genus Xerus; species Xerus rutilus. The sequence continues at coordinate 181,036,773 of CM053400.1, forward strand.
ACACACACGTGAGGAAACTACCTAGGCAAAGACAGAGGCCGTGGGGATGTCAGATAAGAAGAGCCTAAGACATCTTTATATGCCCCAGCAGAGTGGGAGGATGGCTCAGGCTAATTTACAGTCAAGCAGAGGTTTTGCTCATACTAGTGGGTTGGGTGGTCTGTGAATACTCAGCACCCTCATAGCTGGTGGTGAGAGGCAGTCCAGCATTAGTGAGCACAAACACCCCATAGTCCACATCTCAGTTCAGCAATGACCAGATGGGATCTTGATCTATGTCAGATTGCACACACAATCCCCCATACAGTAGGGCACTGTTGAGTTTTAGATAGCTCATGTGGAGCGTGAGGAAGGTGTGTCCTGAGTAGATCTAGTTGTTCAGTCCTTGCATGTCTTTGAGGGAACCTAGAGCCATGACTGACCTTTGACCAAGCCCTGAGAGTATGGCCCTCAGAGTGTTCGTGGTCAATGGCCATGTCTTGTGCACCTGGAGCAATGGACCGTGTCACTTCGGCCTGTCAAGACAGCTTGGCATGTGCATCAGCTAGATGTGCATCTGGCTCCATCATCGGGATCCCCGGTTTCAGTGGTGGTAACTCGTGTGGCATGGAGTCTCTGTGTGACCGGCTCTCAAAGAAGCCTCAGACACACAGGCTGGACGGTTTTCTCTGGGCAGAGATGGTCTGCACATGTCCACAGAGTTTACTGCTGAAAGGAAGCATGTCCTGTGTGGCCCCAGGTGAGGAAAGGGTCAAACGCCTGGGCCTGACTTTTCTGGATTCTTCCTGACACTTACCTTTTCCTGATGTTCTGGGTTTATAGACTTCCATTCTAGTAAAACTCATCCATAAGTATAAAAACATATCCTTGAGAAGATGCTGCAGGAAGCACCTGCTGAAATGTAGGAGGACAATGGCTTGGATCTTGCCACAGTGATGTGACTAGAGCTCACCTAGTCACCCTGGAAGGTTCCAGAAGGAGCAAGGCTGATATGAAGGCTGAGAGGGAAAGGCATTCGTACGCTGGTGACTGGCCTGGGGAGCAGCAAGCCCAGTTACAGGAAGCCATCAGCACCAGGGCTTGGAGCACCAAGGTCCAGTCTAGGTGCTGGCCTGTGTCCAGGGCAGAAGAGGACGCCCTGTGACCGGCGCCTGGGGGGGGCCGGGAAGGGTGTGTCCCCACCAAAACCAGCTCCCAAGGCCTGTGAAGGGTGTGGCCAGGAATCTGCCTCACCACACGCTGGCCCTTCCTCTGACTGTACTGGCTCAGGGTCAAGGGTGTGGCCAGACCCCTCCTATGTGTACCAGTGACCTGGCCCCCACAAGCTCTGGCCTGGAGCTCAGAGTCCAGCTGCAGCAAGGAGAAACAAACATACAAAAACAATCACGTCCCTCACCTTGGGCATTTTGTTCTCTCCACAGTTTTGTTGGTGCGTTACAGTTGTACATGGTGGTGGGTGTGTTATTGCACACTTGTACGTGCACACACCATAGCAATGTCCTGCGGCCAGCGTCGCTGCCCAGCTCTCCCTCACCTCCACTCCTTGGTCTCTCTCCTCCACTGATCCCCCTTTGGGTTTCGTGACATCCTCACCTTTCTTTTCCTTTGTTTCCCCCCAGCTTTGGCATATGACAAAAGACAGGACTCCTATCCTTTTGAGTTCGGCTTATTTCACTTAACATAATGTTTTTGTGTTCCATCCACTTTCCTGCAAATGACATGACTTCATTTTTCTTTATGGCTGAATAAATCTCCATTGTATGTATATACAACATATTTTCTTTGTCATTCGTCCATTGGTAGACACCGAGGCTGGTCCTATGGTTGGGCTATGGTGAGTTGTGCTGCTATAAACATGGGTGTGCACGTACTGCTATAGTATGCCGACTTTCATTCCTTAGAACAGATACTGATGCGCACAGAGCTGGATCATATGTTGGTTCCATGACTAGTTTTTGAGAAACCTCCACAGGGATTGTACTAATTTACAATCCCACCAACACTATAGAAGTGTTCCTTTTCCACCTTATTGCTTGTATTCTTGATGACTGCCGTTCTAACTGGAGTGAGGAGAAATGTCAGTGTAGTTTCTCCCCCACTGGATGAAGGACAATTTACTATTTTTACGTACAGAAGCCCAACGGTGCATATTTAGCCCAGCTTAGTGGCAAGGTCTTTAGCCTTGGCCTTTTCCAGCTTGGCATTGTGAGCCACAGATTTTGGACCCGGGACATTGCCTCCCCAGTGGCAACGGATCTCATCATATCCGCCATGGTGGTTGGTTCTGATGGCTTCCACCAGCTTAGCCGGAGCTCCTTTGCCTTCGGGACTGACCTGTGTGCAGGCAGCAGTGGTGCACATCTTCCTGGGAACCCACCTCCAGCCTGGCCCTCCCTCGATGATGCAGTAAGGGACGCCCATCTGGTGACACAGGGTGGGCAGGAAGACAGCCAGCCTGAGGGGACCCATGTCCTGTGCTATCACCACCAGCTGAGCCTTCTTGTTCTTCACCAAGGTGGTGACAGTATTGACCCCTGCTCGAAGGACTGGTGGTCTCTTCGTGGGGCCATCCCCTTTGCCAGCAGCCTTCTTCTCAGCCCAGGCCAACAGCCTCTGCTTCTCCTGCTTCGTCTCTGGTCTGTGCTCACGGGCAAGCTTAAGCAGCTGGGTGGCTGTGTGGCGGCCGAGGCCTGGGTGCACTGGGTAATGGCAGGAGGCACTTTCAGCCGCTTATAGAGAAGAGCCCTTTGCCGCTGCAGCCAGATGTAGTGGGGCCACTTTACAAAGCGGGTAAGGTCCCTTTTGGGTTGGATGTCCTGTCCGCTGCCCAAGTTCTTCGGCCTCTTCTGGAACAGCTGGTTCGCCACCCTCTTGGCCTCCTGCTTCTGGACCACGGCGGCCACCATCTCCCCCTTGGCCTTCTTCCTTTCGGCATCTTCAGCGGCTGGAGGAGAGAGCTCCGTGGAGTTTTTATTTGCATTTCCCTAATTGCTAATGATGTTGAACATTTTTTCACATACTCACTGGCTCTCTGTATTTCTCCTTTTGAGAAGTGTTCAATTCATTTGCCATGTGTTCATTGGCTCTCTGGGGGCTTTTTGGTGTGAAGTTTTGAAGAACTTTATATGTTCTAGATATGACTCTTCTGTCAGAAGAGCAGCTAACAAAGATTTTCTCCCATTCTCTAGGTTCTCTCTTCATGGTCAATGGTTTCCTTTGCTGTGCAGAAGCTTTTTAATTTGATGCCATCCCATTTATTAACTCCTGGCACTATTTCCTGAGCTTCAGGGGTCCTATAGAGAAAGTCGTTGTTTGTGCCTAAAAGCTGGAGCATTGACCCTGTTTTCTTGTAGGAGTTGCATAGTTTCTGGTCTGATTCCAAGGTCTTTGATCCACCTGGAGTTGATTTTTGTGCAGGATGACAGGGAAGGGTCTACTCTCACTTTTCTACATATGGATGACCAGGTTTCCCAACACCATTTGTTACAAAGGCTGCCTTTTCTCCAATGTGTGTTCTTGGCACCAGTGTCGGGGACTGCATGATGCTCATGTGTGGGTCTGTCTCTGTGTCTTCTATTCTGCACCGTCGGGGCAGGTGCCTGCTTTTACGCAAGTGCTAGGGAGTGTTTGTTCCTGTAGTTCTGTAGCACACTCTGAAGTCAGCTATGGCGATGCCTCCAGCGCTGCTTTTTTGACTTAGAATTGCTTTGGCTACTCTGGGTCTTTTATTCATACAAATGAACTTTAGGACTGTTCTGTTCTGTTTTGTTTTGTTTTATTGTTACTTCTCTGGAGGATGCCATTGGTATTTTGATGGGGATTGCCTTGAATCTATATATTGTTTTTGGTAGTATGACCATTTTAACAATATGAATTCTGCCTATCCATGAACATGGGAGGGCTTTCTATCTTCTTGTGTCTTCTTCAGTTTCTCTCCTCTATGTTCTATAGCTTCAATTGTAGAGATCTCTCACCTCCTTGGTTAAATTTATTCCCAGTTCTCTTTTCTTTTCTTTTTTCCTTCTTTCTTTCTTTTCTTTTTCTTTTTTGAGGCTATTGTGAATGGGATTATTTTCCTGATTTCATTCTCAGCAGATCAATTGTTGGTATATAGAAAAGCTGTTGATTTTGTAAACTGATAATTTGCTGAACTTTTCAAAAATTAGCTCCAGCAGTCTTTTGCAAGCAGTGATAATTTGACTTCTTCCTTTCTTATTTTTATCCCTTTTCTTTCCTTCTCTTGCCTACTTGCTCCAGCTAGAATTTCTAGCAGTATATTAAATAGGAGTGATAAGAGTGGACATCCTTGTCTTTTTCCACATTTTAAAGAAAATGCTTTATGTTTTTCCCCATTTACTATGAGATTGGCCTTGGGTTTTTTGAATGTAGCCTTTATGAGGTTGAGGTAGGTTCCTTCGACCCTTAGTTTCTTCAGCATTTTTTATTATGAATGGATGCTGAATTTTGTTCCTCTGCATCTATTGAGATGACTATGAGATTTAAAAAATTTATTCTAATTAGGTGGACATGACAGCAGAATGCATTTTGATTCATTGTACACAAATGGAGCCCAACTTCTCACTTCTCTGGTTGTACACGATATAGAGTCACACCATGTGTGCAGTCATACATGAACATAGGGCATTGTTGTCCATCGCATTCCACCATCTTTCCTGCCCCCATGTCCCATCTCCTCCCTCCCCTTTGATCAAAGTTCCTCCATTCTTCCCAAGCCCCCTCCCACATTATGGATCAGCATCCACGTATCAGAGAGAACAGTCAGCCTTTGGTTTTTTTGGATTGGCTTACTTCGCTTAGCATGATGTTCTCCAACTCCATCCATTTACCTGCAAATGCCATAACTTTATTCCCTTTTAATGCTGAGTAATATTCCACTGTGTATATATACCACAGTTTCTTTACCCATTCATCTGTTGAAGGGCATCTAGGCTGGTTCCTCAGTTCAGCTATTGTGAACTGTGCTGCTATAACACTGAACTGGCTGCGTCACTATAGTATGCTGTTTTTAAGTCCTTTGGGTATAGACCAAGGTGTGGGATGGCTGGGGCAAATGGTGGTTCCATTCCAAGTTTTCTAAGGAATCTCCATACTTCTTTCCAGAGTGGTTGCACCAGTTTGCAGTCCCACCAACAACGTATGAGTGTGCCTTTTCCCCACATCCTCACCAACATTTGTTGTTTTTTGTATTCTTGATAACTGCCATTCTGACTGGCATGAGATGAAATCTTAGAGTAGTTTTGATTTGCATTTCTTTAATTACTAGAGATGTTGAACATTTTTTCATATATTTCTTGATCGAAGTGTCTGTTCAGTTCCTTAGCCCATTTATTGATTGAGGTGTTTTGGGTTTGTTTTTTGTTGTTGTTGTTGTTGGTTTTTTTTTTTTTTTTTTTGGTGTTAAGTTTTTTAAGTTCTTTATATATCCCAGAGATCAGTGCTCTATCTGATGTGCATGTGACAAAAATTTGCTTCCAGAATGTAGCCTGTGTGTACATTTCATTGATTGTTTCTTTTGCTGAGAAGAAGCTTTTAGTTTGACTCCATCCCATTTATTGATTCTTGCTTTTATTTCTTGCACTTTAGGAGTCTTGTTAAGGAAGTCAGGGCCTAATCTGACATGATGGAGATTCAGGCCTATGTTTTCCTCAATTAGGTGCAGGGTCTCTGGTCTAATTCCTAGGTCCTTGATCCACTTGGAGTTGAGTTTTGTGCATGGTGACAGATAGAGGTTTAATTTCAATTTCCTGCATATGGATTTCCAGTTTTCCCAGTACCATTTGTTGAAGAGGCTATCTTTTCTCCAGTGTATGTTTTTGGCACATTTGTCTAGTATGAGATAACTGTATTTATGTGGGTTTTTCTCTGTGTCTTGTATTCTATACCATTGATCTACATGTCTATTTTGGTGCCAATACCATGCTGCTTTTGTTATTATAGCTTTGTAATATAGTTTAAGGTCTGGCATTCTGATGCCTCCTGCTTTGTTCTTCTTGCTAAGGATTATTTTGGCTATTCTGGGTCTCTTATTTTTCCAAATGAATTTTATGATTGCCTTTTCTATTTCTATAAAGAATGACATTGGGATTTTAATTGGAATCACACTGAATCTGTATAGTGTTTTGGGCAGTATGGTCATTTTGATGAAATGGATTCGCCTACCCAACAGCATGGGAGATCTTTCCGTCTTCTAAGGTTTTCTTCAATTTTTTTCTTTAGTGTTCTGTAGTTTTCATTGTAAAGATCTTTCACCTCTTTTGTTAAATTGATTCCCAAGTATTTTTTTTGAGGCTACTGTGAATGGGGTAGTTTTCCTAACTTCTCTTTCTGATGATTCATCACTGATGTATAGAAATGCATTTGATTTATGGGTATTGATTTTATATCCTGCTACTTTGTTGAATTCATTTATTAATTCTAGAAGTTTTCTGTTGGAATTTTTTGGATCCTCTAAGGAATCATGTCATCAGCAAATAATGATAGTTTAACTTCTTATTTTCCTATTCTTATCCCTTTAATTTCTTCTGTCTAACTGCTCTGGCTAGAGTTTCAAGGATTATGTTGAATAGAAGTGGTGAAAGAGGACATCCCTGTCTTTTTCCTATTTTTAGGGGGAATTCTTCCAATTTTTCCCCATTGAGAACAACGTTGGCTTTTGGTTTTGCATAGATAGCTTTTACAATGTTGAGGTATGTTCCTGCTATCCCTAATTTTTCTAGTGTTTTGAACATGAAGAGCTGCTGTATTTGGTTAAATGCTTTCTCAGCTTGCACCCTGGAATGAACTCCACTTGATTGTGGTGCGCTATCTTTTGAATATGTTCTTGTATACAATTTGCCAGAATTTTATTGAGAATTTTTGCATCAATGTTCATCAGGGATATTGGTCTGAAGTTTTCTTTCTTTAATGTGTCTTTGTCTGGTTTTGGAATCAGGGTGATACTAGCCTCAGAGAATGGGTTTGGAAGGGTTCTATCCTTTTCTATTTCATGGAATAATTTGAGGAGTATCAATATTAATTCTTCTTTGAAGGTCTTGTAGAACTCGGCTGAGAATCCATCTGGTCCTGGGCTTTTCTTGATTGGTAAGCTTTTATGGCGTCTTCCCTTTCCTTGCTTGAAATTGATCTGTTGAAGTTGTGTATGTCCTCCGGATTCTGTTTGGGCAGATCATATGCCTCTAGAAATTTGTTGGTGTCTTCAATATTTTCTATTTTACTGGAGTATAGATTTTCAAAATAGTTTCTAATTATCTTCTGTATTTCAATAGTGTCTGCCATGATATTTCCCTTTTCATCTCAAATTTTAGTAATTTGAATTTTCTCTCTCCTTCTTTTTGTTAGGGTAGCTATGGTTTTAACAATTTTATTTATATTTTCAAAGAATCAGCTTTTTGTTTTGTAAATGTTTTGAATTGTTTCCTTTGTTTCAATTTCATTGATTTCAGCCCTGATTTTAACTATTTCCTGTCTTCTACTTCTTTTGGTGTTTATTTGTTCTTCTTTTTCTAGAGCTTTGAGATGTAATGTCAGGTCATTTATTTGTTGGCATTTTCTTCTTTTAGTGAATGAGCTCAATGCAATGAACTTTCCTTTTAACACAGCCTTCATGGTGTCCCAGAGATTTTTATATGTTGCATTAGAGTTCTCATTTACCTCTAAGAATTTTTTTTTATCTCCTCCTTGATGTCTTCTGTTATCCATGCATCATTCAATAGCATATTATAGTATTTAGTCTCCAGGTGATGGAGTAGCTTCTATTTTTTATTTATCATTGATTTCTTTCTTTTTTTTTTTTTTGAAGTTTTTTTTTAGTTGTAGATGAACTGCTTTGTATGTGGTGCTGAGGATCGAACCCAGGGCCTCACACATGCGAGGCAAGCACTCTACTGCTGAGCTACAATCCCAGCCCTTATCATTGATTTCTAATTTAATTCCATTATGGTCTGATAGAATGTAGGGTACTATCTCTCTCTCTTTTTTTTTTTTTTTGTATTTGCTAAGACTTCCTTTGTGGCATAACATATGGTCTATTTTAGAGAAAGATCCATGTGCTGCTGAGAAAAAAGTGTGTTCACTTTTTGATGGATGAAATATTCTGTATATGTCTGTTAATTCTAAATTATTGATTGAATTGTTAAGTCATATGGTTTCTTGTTTATTTTTTGTTTGGAAGATCTGTCCACTAGTGAGAGAGGTGTCTAAAAGTCACTCAGTATTATTGTGTTGTGGTCTATTTGATTCTTAAAATTGAGAAAGATTTGTTTGGTATACGTGAATGCTCCATGTTTGGGGCATAGATCTTTATGATTGTTATGTCTTCTTGATGTATGGCTCCCTTAAGCAGTATGAAATGTCCTTCTTTATCCCTTCTATGTTTGCTTTGATGTCTACTTTATCTGATATGAGGATGGAGACCCCTGCTTGTTTACATGGTCCATGTGAGTGGCATGTTTTTTCCCATCTTTCGCCTTCAGTCTGTGGATGTCTTTTTCTATGAGATGAGTCTCTTGAAGACAGCATATTGTTGAATCTTGTTTTTTTTTTTTTTTTTTTTTTTTTTTTTTTTTTTTAAATATTTATTTATTTTTTTAGTTGTAGGTGGACAGAATATCTTTATTTTATTTTTATGTGGTGCTGAGGATCGAACCCAGTGCCTCACGCATGCTAGGCGAGCACGCTACCACTGCTCCATAACCCCAGCCCCTGAATCTTGTTTTTTAATCCAATCTGCCAGTCTGTGTTTTTTGATTGATGAGTTTAGGCCATTAACATTCAGGGTTATTATTCAAATATGGTTTGTAATCCCATTCATTTTGGTTTATTTTTGGTTTTTACCTTGATTTGGTTTCCTCTTTGATTGGCTTTTCCTTTAGTGTAGTCCCTCCCTTTGCTGATTGGCATTGTTGTTTTTCATTTCCTCCTCGTGAAATATTTTGCCAAGAATGTTCTCCAGTGCAGGCTTTCTCATTGTAAATCTTTTAACTTTTGTTTATCATGGAAAGTTTTTATTTTTTCATCAAATTAGAAGCTTAATTTTGCTGGATATAAGATTTTTGGTTGGCACTCATTTTCTTTTAGAGCTTAGTATATGTTGTTCCCAGATCTCCTAGGTTTGAGGGTCTGGGTTTTGAAATCTGCTGAGATTCAAATTGGTTTCCCCCTGTATGCAATCTTTTTTTTTTTTTTTTTTTTTTTTTAAATATTTTTTTAGTTGTAGATGGACACAATGTCTTTATTTTATTGCTTTGCATGTGGTGCTGAGGATTGAACCCAGGGCCTCACGCATGCGAGGCAAGCGCTCTACCACTGAGCTACAATCCCAGCCCCCTGTATGCAATCTTCTCCTTCTCTCTTGCAGCTTTTAAAATTCTGTCCTTATTGTGTGCAGTAGACATTTTGATTATAATGTGCCTTGGTGTGGATCTGTTGTAGTTTTGTACATTTGGTGTTCTGTAAGCCTCTTGTATTTGGTTTTCCAGTTTGTCATTCACATTTGGGAAATTTTCTGATATTATTTTATAGAAGAGACTGTGCATTCCTTTGGTTTGTATCTCTGTGCCTTCCTCTATCCCAATAATTCTTGGATTTGGACTTTTGACATCATCTCATAATTCTTGTATGTTTTGTTCATGGTTTCTTACCATCTTCATTGTGTGCTTAACTTTATTTTTAAGATTATATATTTTGTCTTCATTGTCTGAGGTTCTATCTTCCAAGTTATCTAGTCTGTTGGTGATGCTTTCTATTGAATTTTTAAATTTTATATATTGTTTCCTTCATTGCAAGGATTTCTGTTGGGTTTTTCTTTAATGTCTCAATCTCATTCCTGAAATAATATTTTGCTCCCTGTATTTGCCCTCTTATCTCTTTGTTGGAAAATTGTTACCTGTAATTGCTCTCTTATATTATTCTGTGTTTCACAGATGATTTTAATTATGTACATTCTGAACTCCTTCTCTGATATTTCATCTGCTGTGCTGTCAATGGATTTTATTATTGTAGCATCTTGGTTTGTTTGGAACATTTTCTTCCCTTGGTTTTTCATGTTGTTTATGTGTCTTCCTCTCTAGCAATGCCAATCTGAAGTATTACAGTTTCTACCCTATAATCTTGTAGATCTGAAGTATTACAGTTTCTACCCTATAATCTTGTTCCTGCCCATTACCAATACCTCATCTCTGATATAACCAGGCCTGCAGGGATATTGGAGATGATCTCCCTGGTCCTAGCTGGTGACTAGATGGAAGTAGACAGGGACAGGTGCCATTTGGAAGATAGGGGACTACAGTGCAGTGTTCAGTTGGTCTCCTCCTACACACTTGCATGATCAGTCCACAGTCTTTATTCTATAGGCTTATAGATCCCCTACAGGGTTCCAATACTTCTCTTTTAAGGGGGAAACCCATATTAACATCTCAATACAAACTATTTATAATTTTAGACCACATAGCTCCTAAGAGGACATTTATGGTTTTGTCACAATATACAGAAATTAGGGGTTCACTTAATATCTACTATATAAACAATAGGTTTGCAAAAGAGTCTACAGTTTCTGCTGGTGGACTAAGAGAACCAGGGATGGGGTGTAGGATGTGATGTTAAGGAGGTAGGAAGTGAAGATACAGAGTTACTAGATCCCAGAAAGCATGAAAGAGGAATCCAAAAGAAGTTGGCTAGTAGAAAAGAGAGAAAGAGATTTGGAGAAGACTAGTAAGTAGGAAGAAAATGGAGTACAACAAACAGGGAAACATAAAAATTAAGAAAAATAAAACATGTAAAGATAGAAGATATGAGACTACATAATACACTGTAATATACTAATCAAATCTCCCAGTCCTCAGTAGCCTAATGCATAAAAAATACTTGGTTTCACAAATGTCGGGGATGTGAGGGCAGAAAAAAGAGTGAGACGGAAAAGAAGAAAAAGAAAGGAAAAAAAGAAAAAAGGGATAGTAGAGGGAAAAGAAAGTCTCAAGGTAAATAAAAAGGCTTGCTTCCCTTTTCATCCAGTAGGTGGGGTTGTCTGTTGTTTACTGGTATCTCTTCACTCAGGTCCAAGATGGTGACAAAGGAGTCCCACAGTGGAGGCGTCTGCTTTTAGAGATAGGGTATAGGCCTGGGATGGGAAGTGACACTGGGTGACATGTTCAGATATGTTTGGAGATGCCACTCTGTGGCGTGCTGTGCAGAAGTAGCAGGTCGACTCCAGATTCTGTCCAATGTTCCCAGGTGTAGGCAAATGGGAGTTCCACGCTGGTAGATGGAGGTCCACACAGGCACAGCAGCCAGTGGTCCTGCACAGGAGCAGGCATCCCGTGTGGGAGCTACAGCTAGGGGTCCCGTGTGGGTGGGTGATTCAAGGTCCTGCAAAGTGTGTGGGCACTGGGGCAGGTCCTGCATGGGCGATCACCCAGGGTCCTGCACAGGCAAGCAGCTGGGGTCCTGTGCAAACGTTGGGGCTTCACAACCCTCACAAGCACACGACTGGAATTCCTGCATGGAGGCAGCTGTTGGGGGTCCTCTAATAAGTCGCAGAGAAACAGTATTTCCACTACTTTAATCTCCAGTCCTGGAGAGACTAGGAATGCAACGTCATCTAGGCTGCCATCTTGGATCTTGAATATGATTTGATAATAGTTTATTAAAGATTTTTAAATCTAATTTCCTCAGGGATATTGGTCAGTGGTTTTCTTTTTTTAATGTGTTCTTATTTGATTTTGGTATGAGTGTGGTACTGGCTTCGTAGAAGGAATGTGGAAGCCTTCCATCCCTTTCTAGTTCATGGAATAATTTGAAGAGCATTGGGATTAGGTCTTCAAAGGTCTGAGAATCCATCTGGTCCTGGTTTTTCTTTGTTGAAAGGCTTTTTATTACTACTTCTATCTCATTGGTAGTTATTGGTCCATTTAGGTTTTCTATGTTCTCTTGATTCAGTTTGTGGCAGGTTGTATGTGTCTATAAATGATTCCATTTCTTCTAGGTTTTCCAACTTATTGGAATAAAGTTTTCAAAATATTCCCCAGTGGTCCACTGGATTCTCTGATGTCTGAAAGGTTCACTCTGAACTGGGTACAACACACTTCATATAACCAAGAGATCTTTATGCACAGAGGTCAGTGCAAGTAGATGCTTGGAGGGAGGGGGAGCAGAGCTTGGTATTTTATAGGGTATGAGGTAAAATGCATTGTGGGTTGGTTATTTCAGGCTGGTATGTCAGGTAAGGATTGGTGGTCTGGCTGTGATGCCCCTGAAGTCACTTCTAGGAGTTGAAAGTTAACTACGGTGGTTAGGGTTTATTAACTTGGGGGAAGCTTGGGCTGGAAACTACCTGGGTGGGGACTGACATAGGCTTTTGAGAAAGGAGGGCTGAAATTGGGCATGGGGAGGGCTGTTTCTACCTTACATTCCCCCTTGTTTGGTTTTATAGGGATGAGAATGGGGATGACGATGGCTCTTATGGCTACTTCGTGCGGATTTGGGGCAATGTCCACCAAGCAAGGATTGGGGGGAGAAAGTAGAGAACCCAGGCCCCTAAGGTTAGGATCTCCTGAGAGGAGAAGTCTTGGAAGGTGCCTTGTAGCCACAGCATCACCAGCTGTTGGGGCCAGTTTCCTGAATGAAGATGTGGAGGCAGGAGCCAAGAATCCTGGAGTAGAGCCTCAAGAAACAATCATAAGTGAGTCATCATCTTCCTCGAGAATCTGAAAATCCCTGAGGAGAAGCTGATTAAATGTCTGATTAGAAACCTGCTGGATTTGAGATTGGATAAATTTGAACAGACATGGCAGAGGGAGGCAGATCAAGAAAAGTATATTTATAGGCCCCACTATAGGAAGAAGTATCCGTACAAGGGAATTTTGGAGCCATGAGCCTATCTCCCTTTGGGGTCATCCGATCAGTCAGATCCTGAAGGTGTTTGATGTTCTCCTCTACCAAACCCGACTCATTTTCACTTAAACGATGAAAGGTGTTGATATTTTTCTTGAGCATTCCAGTTTTGTTGATATAGTAGCAGCATTCTTCTTACAGGAATAGGCGCAGTCTTCCTTTGTCTGCTGTTAGGAGGTCTAGGGCTGGATGATTCTGTAATGAAACGTGGACAGTAGATGTTATTTGCCATTGTAGGGAGGTGATAGAGGTGGCCAATGCCCCTACTGCTTTCTGAAGTTGTTCAAGCTTCTGAGTAGTGGTTACTGCACAACCAAGTCCTCCTGCCCCCAGCCCAGAGGCAGCAAGTGAGGAGGCCAGGGTGAGCCCAACTACTACTGATAGAAAGATGGCCCATCTTGCACTGAAAGGGAGGTGGTAACAAGCCATGTTAATTCAGCCTCACTGTGCAGAGGTAATTGAGGAACCAAGGTGGAGGTAACACAAAAGGCAAAGGGCATCCTGAGGCTTAGATTTTTTGTTAGGACACCATTGCACCAGGAAAAAACCCTGGCGGCGCAGAAGTTGAGGGAAGAGATTTGAATGATCTGGTCACAGGGAGCTGAACCAGAGCAAGTGTAGCAGCAGGATAAACTCCCTGATGAGTTACAAAAAAGAGGTACTTCCTCAAAGGCTGGAGAGAGGGGCCCTTGCAGTCGGTTTGAGACATTGAGAGGAACATCAATGGGAATCACAGTTATGATCCAAACAGCCTGAAATGTTATTAACTTTGGATAAATTGAGAAACTGAAGGCCTTGACATATTAGGACCATCCATGGAAAAGGGTCAGCTTTAGGATGGGCAATTGCATGCAGCTGGTGTTGAGTTATTTTCCTTGCTCCTAGATGGTTATGTGAATTTGAAGGAACACTTGTATATTGTATATAAGTTTTCCAGATTCTGATCAATAAATAATCTCTCATTAGGAAGTATAAGGGCTGAGAATTTGTCCCCATAACAAGACTGGAGAGGGCAAGGCATGTAAACATAGTATTTAATTTTTAATGACACAGATGTCTATCTTTTAATATGTAGTTAAGCTAGTTAATATCATCTGATTTTGTAAAGTATCTTTTTATCAGCATGACCTCTGTTTAGTAGAGATCCCTTTTATTTTATTACTTAGGGCTAGTGAGTAACATAGTAATTACACTAGTAAATATTAAGCCTACCGGTGTAAGTTAGGAAGATCAGTAGGCCATAAACTGACTAAAATTTTTGGCTCTGGCAGTTTCTCTTGATAGTTATCACATATTCCTGCCTAAGAATATTTCCTTTGTAGCCTCCAGTCTTATTTATTTCGGAGGGCTAATGTACATATGTTATATTAAACTATTTTTTAAATGTCCAGGAATGGCTGTGTTTTGGTTTTGCTAAGTGTTTAAGATGAAGCAGGTCAAATTGACTTTTGCTCTTATCTATTGTTAAGAGTCACCTGAGTTCTCCTGTGAGTCACTCTTGAGGAACATGAGAGCAACTTCTTAGCTCTGCTAGTGCCACTTGCACTAGGATGGGTCAAGGTCTTGCTAACCATGTGGCTTCCCTGGGAAGCATGAGGGATGTCTTCCTTTTCTAATGACTCTCTTCTTCATAGTATGGCACTGATTGGCTTTCAGCTCTCCAGTGGTCTCATTAATCTCCTTGATCAGGAGGTTATGTGGCCCAGAGTTGTAAAGCTCTTTAGAGAAGTTTCCTTTTTTCTTGGATTCAGGCTGACTCCAAGGGCAAGAACCAAATACTGGTTTTCTTGGACCTTTTAATTTTACTTTAGTTTTTAAGTCTTCATCTTAAATACTCAACTAGTCAATTTTACCAGTCTCAAAGTAAGTGTACTGGGCTTTAACTTTAATGTCAGTCTGTCCTGTAGGTGATGGCTTATTTATCTTAAATTAACCTGGGTTGTTTATTCTTGAAGCAGTACCTCTGCAAAACATTAACAGGCAATAGTCATAGAGTTTAAGGAAAATACAAAATAAAATTAACAAGAGTAAAAACATATTTAGTTTGTGTAACAGCTATCTAAAATTTTGGCTGAGTTATACATTATATTCCCATTTGAGATCCTAGTAATCTTTACAACAAAATCAATCCTTTGAATATAACTTTAAATGAACTGGAGTCTGGCCTACTTTGAAGCCATTTTAACATGGAGTAAGCTGGGAGACAGAGCCTGATCTCAGGAAGACAGGTCTCCTTACAAGTCTTAAAGTGTTCTAGTTTTGAAGTTGATCTTTGTTTTTTAAATCTCATTTTACAAAGTTTACATATATTGTTTCCTGAGTCCACATAAATGTTAGTTAACATAATATGATATTACATTTAAAACATGAATTTAAAAAAGGCTAAGAGGGCTTTTAACTTTACTTTTGTGTGGAAAAGTAGCAAAATGTTTTCATGTTTAGGCCCTCATTTACTTAAAAGATACATTTAAATTTTAAATTATAAAAAGTAACATAAAAATGTTATCTTATAAGTCTAGAATTACCATACAACTTTAGCTTGGAGAACACCAGCTTGATATAATGCTCTTTTAAGCCTCTACTTTAAAGACTTGTATACCTGGAAACTATGAACACATTTAACATACAAATAGGACTAATAGCACCATAATTACATTGATTTTATTATATTAATCAAGTTTAGCTCTCAAATAAAAATCTAGACTCTGTAACATAGTACAGTACTCCAAAATAACAGTTGTTGTTTAACCTCAGTTATATAAACCTTAATTTCTTTGAGACTTAGTTTTCCCAAGTAATAAAACCTGAAAAATACAAGAACATTATCTTGATAAGAGCAGAACAATGTTTCAGACTTCGTTTTATGCCAGTACAGTAAATTTTCAAGAATCTTTAATTTCTATTTTTCCATCTATTAATTTCTTCTGTTCACATCCCAAACCAATCCTTGTAAATTTCTGAACTTAGACAAATTACTCCATTTTAATGATAAGAAATACTTTATATTATTTACAGTACTCTAGTTGAAACAGTAGAAACCTTTAGGCCTTCATATATAGAAATCTATAAACCATTGTATATAGAATTACATTTGTTTACCTTTTCATGAAAACACAATGTTCAATTATGTAGAATTATACCTGTTGGGCTTTAAACTTAGTAATTTTGTTTTTAGTGATGACACAGCAATTTTAAACCTTTTTTAAAAATTTGCCATTTATGAAAACACCAAAAATGTTACCTAATGGAATTCAAAGGAGTTAAAAGTACTTGATATTAGATTTAACATTTAGCATTTTAACTGTGAATTAATTATATGTCTAATGAACACATTTGAGTAATCCAATGTTAAATCTGATTTACTTTTTATTATAAAAACCAAGATATTAGACAAGTGCATTCAACAGTATGAGCCATTTCTCCCCTTGTTGAAGAGAAGTCCTAGAAACAATGGATATTAGACACTTTATAGACATTAACATTTTATTAGTCCTTTGACCACCTAGAAAGACTCATGAGTTAAGTAATTTTAAAGACATCTTTACTTTTATCTGTTTACCCAATTTAAATTGAATCTTTTTAAATCACATGAATTAAAGGTACTTGGATCCATTTTTTAGATTTTAATTCATGAGTGCTCATCTATCTACGTACATGATAAATGGACATACACATATAGACATACAACACAGAACACAAGTGTGCACACATAATACAATAAGCAAAAGGCCTTGTAGTTTCCTAAAGATGAATTTCCATTGCAATGTTAGATGTTTAAAAATTCCATTGAATAAAAATAGGACTGATCAGAAAAACATTAACTTAGATGTGAAGGATTAAAATCATGAGCTCAAAAATATATAGAATTTAAGAAAAGCAAATGTCTTAGAAAAAATGGCATGGCCAGTAACTGTTTATATTTTGGTTAAGGCTAGCCAAATAAAAGACACTTTTTTCTTTTTTTTCCCTTGAGTTTCAGACTATTCTCCTACTGTGCCTACTGGCTTTTATTTACATTTCAATGTAGTTCTGGCTGAGATCTAGGAGATGAGGGAAACCGCTGGGGTAAAGTTTGTCAAGATTTCATAAAACACAGCTTAAAGGAGTGTAAGGCTTACTATGTAAATAAAGGGAACCTGGATGTTTTCTTACTAATCATGCCCAGTCTTTCAGCCTTACAGTCTGGGTGGCTAGTGTCTGGTCCGTGGGGGAAGGGAAGGAGTTGTGTCAGTAGAAGAAGAAGGCAGAGGAATTGTGATTGCAGGGGAGGGAGGAGCTGGAGGTAGAAGGAGGTGCAGACAAGGTAGGAAGGGTGGATGGATGAGGAACCTGTGGTTGGGGTGGTTGTTGCACCTGGGGAGGAAAGCGATGGGGAGAGGTTCATCTGCCAGGTCGAAGTCTGTGGAGGAAGGGTTCTGGGGAGAGAGATCAGGAGGGATTGGAATGTAAAAGGGAAAAAACCTGAATATAAGAGATCCCTGCCCATTCTTTGGATCACTCACAGAAGTTGTATAAATCCCTGAGTAAGGCGGGATCAAGAGACCTAGCAGGGGGCCAGATGATCATTGTTCAATGTGTAGGCAGGCCAATCTTGGGTACAGAGCTTAATGAGTTTTTTCCAAGAGAGATTTTTAAGAAGGCAACGTAAGGAGGGGTCTGCCGGGAGGGAAGAGCTCAGTCCCATCCTACCATCTGGAGTCTAAAGCGTGCCCTGGATAGCGTCTCCTAGCAGGCAGGAATAGACAGTTAGCAGAGGGACTAGCCAGATGAAGTGGATCGTCACCCAGATCGCTGGAGTCTGACCTTTCCCAGAGAAGTCAGAGTCACCGATCACCTGGTGCCAGGATTTTTGGAGATCCCTCCTGGAGGGGCCAGAGAGTTCAACCAGGACTGCAGAGGAGGTAAACAGGGAGGAGTTGGGTTACTCCCTCTGGCAGAATCCGAAGTAAAAGGAAAGGAGGAAGGAGGGAGAAGGTAAAGGGTCTAAGAGAGTGGAATGGAGACTGGAAGTCCACCTTAACTATGAAAGTAGTGGTGGGTGCGGTCCTCCCTTTGGGGCAGTCAGGGGGCCACCAAACACTCAATGGCTGGTCACCCCTGGAAGTCTGCTCACAAAGTTGTAATCTCCTTGAAAGGGGAACTCATCAAATGAAGGTCATCGTGGATGTGGAGAGATGGTGATCGAAAGAATGGGCAAAGGCTACTGGAGGTGCAGTCTCAAGTTCGTAGATGAGGGGACTTGATAGGGAGGCTCACCCTCACCCTGGGTTTTGGCACCAATGAAAGGTTCACTCCGAACTGGACACAACATACTCCATATAATCAAGAGATCTTTATTCACAGGGGTCAGTGCAAGTGGACACTTGGTGGGGGGCAGAGCATGGGATTTTATAGGGTCTGAGGTAAAATGCATTGCGGATTGGTTATTTCAGGCTGGTGTGTCAGGTAAGGATTGATGGTCTGGCTGTGACGCCCCTGAAGTCAATTCAAGGTGTTGAAAGTTAACTTAGGCGGTTAGGGTTTGTTAACTTGGGTGGGAAGCTTGGGCTGAAAACTGCCTGGGTGGGGACTGACAGGCTTTTGAGAAGGGAGGGCTGAAACTGGGTATGGGGAGGGCTGTTTCTACCTTACATTGTCCATGATTATTTCTCCTTTTTCATCTCTAATTTTATTAATTTTGGGTCTTCCTTTTCATTTGGTTAGTTTGGCTAAGGGCTTGTCAGTCTTGTTTATCTTTGCAAAAAATCAACTCTTTGTTTTATCAATGCTTTATTTTTTATTTTTAATTTCATTGATTTTGATTTTGATCTTAATTCTTCACTTACTTCTATTGATTTTATATTGGTTTATTTTTGTTTTTCAAGGAATGTGAGATGCATCACTAGGTTGTTTATTTGGATCTTTCTGATTTCTTATGTAGGCATTCACAGCTATAAACTTTCTTCTTAGAACTGCCTCCATAGTGTCCCAGAGGTTGTGATATGTTGTATCACTACTCTCATTTGAGTCTAAGAATTTTTAAATTTCTTCTATCACCAGTTTATCATTCAAAAGTGTGTTTTGAGGGGCTGAGGTTGTGGCTCAGTGGTAGAGTGCTTGCCTAGTATGTGTGAGGCACTGGGTTTGATCTTCAGCACCACATAAAACTAAATAAAATAAAGGTTTTAAAAGTGTGTTTTTCCATGTTATCTCCATGTGTTATCTCCATGTGTTATAAGTGTGTTATCTCCATGTGTTTACATAGTTTCTGTAGGGTTTGTTCATGTTGGTTTCTAAGTTCATGCCATTATGATTTGATAAGATGCAAGAAATTAGCCGGGCATGGTGGCTCAAGCCTGTAATCCCAGCACTTAGGGAGGTTGAGACAGGAGAATCATGAGTTCAAAGCCAGCCTCAGCAACAGCAAGGCACTAAGCAGTGAGACCCTGCTAACTCAGTGAGACCCTGTCTCTACATAAAACACAAAATAGGGCTGGGGATGTGGCTCAGTGGTTGAGTGCCCCTGAGTTCAATCCCCAGTACCAAAAAAAAAAAAAAAGATGCAAGAAATTATATCAATGTTTTTGTATTTATTGAAAGTTGCTTTATGACCTAAAATAAGGTATATATTGGAGAAGGTTCCATGAATTTCTGAGAAGAAAGTGTATTCAGCTGTTTTAAATGAAGTATTCTAAAGATGCCTGTTAAATCCATTTGATTTATAATATTTTTCAGATCCAAAGAGTCTTTGCTGAGTTTATGTCTGGAATACCCAGCTATTGGTGAGAGAGGTGTGTTGAAGTCACCCAGTATTATTGTACTGTGGTCTATCTGAAGTTTTAATTCAAGTAGTGTTTCTTTTATATAATTATTTGTACCCATGTTTGGGCCATAAATATTTATCATCATTACATTTTTTTTGTATTGTTCCCTTTACTGGTATGAAATGACCTTCCTTGTCACCTTTAGTTTTGGTTTGAAGTCTGCTTGTCAGATAAGAGAGTAAATACTTCTGCTTGTTTGGGGGCTCCATTCACATGGTACATCAATTTCCATCCTTTCATCCTCAGCCTGTGACTCTCTTCGCCTCTAAAATGCATCTTTTTTAAACAATCTCTAGTTGAGTTGCTTTTTAATGCATTCTGCCAGCCTATGTCTCTCTTTTTTTTGGTACCAGGGATTGAACTTGGCCACTGAGCCACATCCCCAGCCCTATTTTGTGTTTTATGTAGAGAGGATCTCACTGAGTTGCTTAGAGCCTCACTGTTGTTGAGGCTGGCTTTGAACTTGCGATTCCCCTGTCTCAGCCTCCCAAAGTGCTGGGATTCCAGGGATGCGCCACCGCACCTGGCTCCAGCCTATGTCTTTTATTTTTTTATTTTTTATTTTTTTAGTTGTTGATGGACACAATGTCTTTATTTTATTGTTTTGTATGTGGTGCTGAGGATCGAACCCAGGGCCTCACGCATGCAAGGCAAGCGCTCTACTGCTGAGCTACAATCCCAGCCCCAGCCTATGTCTTTTAAATAGAGAGTTGAGACCATTTACATTCCATGTTATTATAGAGAGATGCTTATTAATTCTTTCCATTTTGACTTATTTCTGATTTTTTAATTTGTTCCTGTTTTTCATTTGCTTAGCAACTCTATGAATATTATTGGTTCATTTGTGAGCTTTGGGATTTGTTTTTTATTTCTTCTGTGTGGAGTATTTAAGTTTTTTTGTGCCAACTTAGTACTTATGAATTTTTTAGTTGCTGCTTATCTTGGAAGGTTTTCTATTTCTTCTTAAATTGTGAAGGATAGCTTTACTGGATATAGTGATCTTGGTTGACAGTTTTGTTTTGTTTTGTTTCA
Organism: Xerus rutilus; assembly: GCA_028644305.1. Taxonomy (NCBI): domain Eukaryota; kingdom Metazoa; phylum Chordata; class Mammalia; order Rodentia; family Sciuridae; genus Xerus; species Xerus rutilus. The sequence goes on from CM053400.1 coordinate 181,057,514, forward strand.
GGCCTTGGAACACATCATTCCAAGCCCTCCTGACTTTTACAGTTTGTAATAAAAAAATCATAATTCTAATTGACTTACCTCTAATTGTGACCTGCCATTTTTCTCTTGAGGTTTTTAAATTTTCATTCTGGTTCTGTATGTTAGGCATTTTAATTATAATGTTTCATGGAGAGGTTCTTTTTTGATCTTGTCTATTTAGGGTTCTGAATGCCTCCTGTATCTGGACATCCATCTCATTCTCAAGGTTTGGACATTTTTCTGTTATTATTTCCCTGAATGTGTTACCCATTCCATCAGCCAGCAACTCACAGCTCTCCTCAATTCCAATGATTCCTAAATTTGATCTCTTAATTTTTTCCCAGAGTTCTTGTATATTCTGATTATGGTTACTTCTTTTCTTTAATTCTAAGTGTTCAAGGCTGGCCACTTTTTCTTCCAGCTCTGAAATTTGTCTTCAGCATAGTCTACTCTATTAGAGGGACTTTCAACTGAATGTTTTATTTGATTTATTGTATCTTTCATTTCCAAGACTTCTGTTTGGTTTTTTTTCAACATCTTCTTATTGAATTTATCATTCATATCCTGTGCTGACTTCTTTACTGCATTAAGTGTTCTCTTGGAATTCATTGATCATCTCTATAATCATTCTTTTGAATTCTTTGTCTGGTATTTATCCACTTCAATATCTTTGGGGTCAGTTGTTGGTGAATTATGAACTTAAAGAGGTGACATGTTACCTTGTTTTTTCATATATTTTGTATTCCTCTGTTGAGTTTTATTCATCTGTTGTAATGGATCTCTCTTCCACTCTTAAATATGTGGGCCTTTTTTGGGAAGAGTATTCTCTTGCCAAAGTGTTCTAGAGTGGTGTAGATTGAGACACCACCACCACCACCCCTTGTAAATGTGGTATCTGCAGCTTTTGTGCTACTTCTCTCTGTTTTTGTCATAGCAGCGGACATCCATGAGTGGGAACTGAGGCGCACCTCTAACCATTCCTGCCTGGGGCCTGGTTGGTAGTTTGGAGTTCTGTTTCTTCTGTTTGTTGTATTGAAGTGCAACTGAAGTTCGAGTGTCATCAGTTAGTGTGTGGAGCAAGATGTGCTGTTTTTTGGCTGAGTTCAGTTCAGCAGCAGAGTGTCTACCTGTGAACTTATAGAGCTCCTGTAGGTTTCCAGCACCTCACAGAAAAAGGGGAACCAACAATAGCAACAACTGGTGTAAACAATACACAGCTTTAAAATAAACACCCGATTGCTACTATGACATCTGTCACATTAATCACCACAAAAACAGGAATGGTGGAGTCAGAAATGGCCAACAGCAAAAACAACAAATAGCCATGAACTAGATGTGGCATTAAGGCAAACAGCAGGTGTGTCAACAATGTCATCCCAGCAGCAATGATTGCAACATGAATGACGGGGTCAGAAGTTTTATAAATTAATTAGATCCAAGATGGTCAAAATACAGTTCATTAAGAGAAAGGAAAATTTGATAGGAAGATGGAAGAGAGTTTACAATGTTCCAAATGTGAACAGAGAGAATGCAAAAGAGAAATAGGTTATGATTATAAGGAAGGAAGAGGAAAAACAAACTAAAGGGATAAAGAACAAGAGAATTTCCTGTTAGTGGGAACAGAAAGGAGAGAAAGAAACAAACAAAACCAAAATAAAACAAAACCCTAATCCTCAAAAGACAAGGCAAGAAAAAATAATATTATAAAATGCTAAAAGTGAGAAAAAAAGAGTATGTATGTCCACAAACCAATCAGCACAGCAAAAAAAACCACACACACACACACACACAGACAAGAAAAAATATTCTTTTTTTTTTTTTGGTACCAGGTATTGAACTCAGGGGCACTCAATCACTGAACCACATCCCCAGCCCTATTTTGAGTTTTATGTAGAGACAGGGTCTCACTGAGTTGCTTAGCGCCTCGCATTTGCTGAGGCTGGCTTTGAACTTGTGATTCTCCTGTCTCATCCTCCAAAAGTGCTGGGATTACAGGTGTGCACCACCATGCCTGGCAGAAAAATGTTTTTATTGAACAATGAAGGAATGGTTTCCACTGAGGTGGTCCAAAAAATTGACAAGAATAGATGGTCTTGCCTGTGCTCAACTGTCTTGCTGTCCTTCTTTCTGCTTCTTCATGGGCTAAGGAAACCGAAAGAGAGAGAGATTGGTGGTGTCCCCCTTGGTCTTGGTGCTGCTCACCAGGCTGCTGCCCAGAGTGGCCAAGCAGTGGGTGAAGTGGCGCTCCGCTCCCCGCCCAGCAGTGAAGGTGGGCTGGGACGGGAAGCACTGCCAGCTGGACTTTTGCTCATACAGACCAGGTGGAGGCACTCGCAGGATGGGCTGTAGGGGTTCATGGTGGGAGGGCCGTGGCTGGGCTTGGGTTCATGGAGGCCTTCAGGGGTTTGGGGTGGTGTCGGCTCTGGGCTCTGGAGCGATTAGATCAACATACCCCCAGGGCATGGCAGCTGGGAGTCTGGGTCTCAGGAGCCTCCCAAGAATTCTGCTCATGGGCTGGGTGGGTGCATCCTCCCCACACTTGGCTGCCCTCAAACACAGCCTCCCCAGGACGAGTCCTGTGTGTACTCACACTCACCTGTCCAGATTCCCACCCGCTGCGGCTGGTCACGTGAGCCACCAGAGTCAAGGGGGAAGCCAGTTGGGCTCCCTCTGTGTCCCTTACTTGACCCCCTGGGAACAGTCTCTTCTGTGCCTGTTTCACTCATGTTCTGCTGGGCACACCCTGGGCCACGCCCTGGGCACTTGCCAGGACAGCGTTTGCTGTGGTCTGTCAGCTTCACAGCAGCAAGCTGCAGCGTGGCCTCCTCGAGAGGGTCCCCATCTCAGCTGCCATGGCCTGTTGAGAAACAGCACTTTCCAAACACCAGATGGCTGTGCAGGCTCTGGGTCAGCTGGGCTCAGGCTGCCTTCTGATCCACAGGACCCTGTGTCCCCCTGCCCTCTGAGCTGCTCTCTGTGCCCTCTGCCCTCTGAGATGCTCTCTCTGTGTCCCCCCTGCCCTCTGAGCCGCTCTCTGTCCCCCCTGCCTTCTAAGCTGCTCTCTGTCCCCCCTGCCCTCTGTCCTGCTCTCTGTCCCCCCTTCCCTCTGTCCTGCTCTCTGTCTTCCCTGCGCTCTGTGGTAAGCCAGCATGGCTGCCACAATTGGCTCACTTCCAAGGTACTCTTTCTTGTTTACTCAATGCACCTTAATTTCTGAGTCTCTAAGACACTGACTATCCAGTGCTAAATTTTAGTGAAATTCCCCTTCCACCCACCTTGCTGAGGAACAGTACTCCCACTGCTCCAATCCTGAAACCCAGAGCAACTAAGAATGGGGCCTTCTAAGAATGGGGCCTTCCTCTACGCTGCCATCTTGAATGTCTCCACATAGGGCATTTGCATGGAGAGTATCTTCCCTAGGGGAATAAGTGCTGTCTGTTTCATTCCTTAATTAAGAGGTAGACAGCCCATAATGTGAGCACTTTGCAGACACTGACTGATCATCCCAGGCCCTTGAAGGCAGGCAGGTCATTTGTCTCCTCTGCTCAGAAAGGAGATTAGGGAAATTGTCCAAGTTGCAGCAGGAGGGTCCATTTTAACTAGAGAGCCCCACACTGTAGAGAAAGTTCTCCATCTCCGTCCCAGATCAGGTCTGGATGGTCCTTCTGATAGGGAAAGGATAAGAGAAAGTCAGTGTAGAAGACTACTCCATTGCAAGGGTGCCTGAGAGAGGAGGTAGGTAGGTAGGTAGGGTGCACGGGCTGGGGGTTGGGGAGAGTCAGTCAGTAGGGGTGCTTACTGAGCATCTGTGTGCTGGACACATGTGCTAGCAGCACCCAGAGCACCAGTGTCCACATGCAGAGACAATGATAAACAAGATTTTATTCTAGAGATTGGCTGGCGCGTCAGAATGGTCGGCCAAGGCATCTCTGAGAAGGTGACCTCGACCTGAAAGAGATGCAAAGGACGCACCCTCCTGGATTTCTGGCAGGCATTCTGAGCCACTCGTTCACGTCCAGCTCTTCTGCTGAACCATCCTGTTTCCACAGGTGTAGGGCGATGGACTTCAGTGAGCACTCCTAGACTCCCAGAGCCAGATGGTGGACGGCAGGCAAAGAGGTCTTCAAGGATGCTGTGGCCTCCACAGAAAACCTCCTGGGAAGTCCCCTGGAGGCCTGTCCCCGCAGCCTCCACCCACAGGCTCCAGCTAGGACCTGCCTTCCTGATGCTGGCTCAGGATACAGGGCTCCAGTGCACAGCAACTCAGGAGAAAGTCAGCGATCGTACTGAGCCTAGGTGGAGAGACTCTGGGATGGTTGTGCTGATTTGCCATGGGCGACCAGGCCCTGTCTGAGTGCACAGAACTGAGCAACAGTGCTCCCAGCACCCTGCTTAGAGAGCTCGGAAGAACAGGCAGGACATGGGAAACCAGAAAGAGGGTGTTTCAGGAAACTGGTCCTGGTTCTTCTACAGAAAGCCCTCTGGCTAGGCTCTGTGAGTGAGCCAATGCACACATGTGTGGGATTCCCAAAAGCCTTCTGGACTTTGTTTCCATCAGCCCTGTAGGCGGACCTCAGGAACTGCCGCCATTCTCTGGGAAGTTCTCTGTGCATGCACCCCACGAGATGCCCTTGTCAGAGACGATGTCCCGGGCAGTCCTTCCATTAGTGAAAGGCCTAGGCTTCCACACCCAGGTCCTGACACCATCCTGGGGGCCCTGCCTCCACTGGAATCCAGCATCCCTGTGTCATGGCCACATGGAGGAGACTGTGCTCCAAGCTTCAGCTCCAAACTTCACTATCCAAAAGAAAGCTCCTGTCCACTCTCCAGGCCTCATCCCCCAGCACCAACGAAGACCCTGAGCACAGCCATGACCAGGCTCCAGGTCCCTCAGACCCTCCTTCTCACCTGAGAATGCCAGCTCCTTTGCTGCCCTTCCTGACCCACCCACCAATCTCATGGCTGTGACTTCAGCGGCAGCCTTCCTGTCCCCATACCTGAGGATCTAAGGTTATCAGCCAGCACAGTGGTTTGGTGTCTGGTGGCACAGATGAGTCAGAGGTGGGTGCAGAGCCTAGCCCTGTCCTGTTCTCCAGTGAGCTGACCTCTCATGGGTCACTTAGCCCCACCTGCATCTGCATCCTGTGCACAGAGGCAGGTGGCAAAGCCTGTTGGGGTACATTGCAACCAGGCTGAGATTAGGTGCCATTTTATAGGAATCGCATGGGCAAGTACTCAGAATGGAATGAGGGCACTCTCTGAGTGCCAAGTCTTGACATAGGATCCCTGCTCTGAAAATACGTCTGCAGAGCACGAAGGAGAAGCCCAACTGGTGGAGGTTGCCCGTCAGTACCCAACTAACCATAGCTGTGACTCCCACTTTTCTCCAACCCTCCACCAAGGCCAGACAGCCCCCCAGCTTGGTGCAACCTTCTAGAAGGGCATTTTGGTATGAGTAACCAAGATTTACAATGTGTGACATTAATTTTTCTGAATTCTAGTTTTAGGAGTATATTCAACAGAAATAGTCTGATTTGAGCACAAAGACCTGCATAAGAGATGAGCAAGGAGTGATCACAGAAAACTAGAAGCAGCTTAGAAGTTCCCAGCCAAGGGACTGGTTAGGTTGGGGCTCCTGAAATGTAAAGGAATGTGCTATATCTATAGGTGTCACTGTGAGTATCTAAAAGTCACTTTAGCTTCTAAACCCAAGGCACATTACTGCCCCAAACAGTCCCAGCCACACTCCTGCGCAAAAGGCCTGCAGTTGAGGACCTGAGCTCGGCTTTCTGCCTCTCAGCCTGGTTTCCTCCTCGCCTGATTGTAGAAAGCAGTGCGGTGCATTTCTCCTGCAACAAACAGGGACAGGGTGGTGTGCAGAGTCCACTGCGCTGTCCCTCGTGGGTGCAGTCACTCCTGTCGTAACCTCCAGCATCAAGTGCCAGCAGTCCTGGGTTGTAGCAAGTGGACAGACCTCTTGACCAGTCTCAAGACAGTATTAAGCTGGGTGCAGTGGCGCCCGCCTATGATCCCTGCACTTTGGGAGGCTGAGACAGGAGAATCGCGAGTTCAAAGCCAGCCTCAGCAAAAGGGAGGTGCTAAGCAACTCAGTGAGACCCTGTCTCCACATAAAATAGGGGGCTGGGCTGTGGCTCAGTGGTAGAGCGCTTGCCTCCCACGTGTGAGGTTCTGGGTTCCATCCTTAGCACCACATAAAGATAAAATAAAGATAATGTGTTCACTTAAAAAAACACACACACACAAAATAGGGCTGGGATGTGGCTCAGTGGTCAAGTGCCCCTGAGTTCAATCCCTAGTACCAAAAAAAAAAAAAAAAAAAGACAGTTTTAAAAGGCACTGAAGTCGGGGCTGGGATTGTGGCTCAGCGGTAGAGCGCTTGCCTTGCATGCGTGAGGCCCTGGGTTCGATCCTCAGCAGCACGTACAAAGCAATAAAATAAAGACATTGTGTCCATGTGCAACTAAAAAAAAATAAAAATATTTTTTAAAAAAGTGGGGTATGGTGGCGCATGCCTCTAATCTTAGCAACTTAATGAGACTCCATTTCAAAATAAAGGCTGGGGCGTGGCTCAGGAGTAAAGCGCCCTGGATCCAACCTCCAGTACCACACTCACACAGAAGGCTTTGAAGCTGATGCTCCTCTTGCTGCGGCTGCTTTGGCCGTGACTCCTCGTGAGGGATGGTGGAGTGCAGAGCGGGTACAGGGTCTAGAGCAGCCCCCAGCCCCAATCATCCTCAGCTGTAGCTCATCATTAAGTTTGTGGAAACACAGGATGCGTCAGATGCTTTATTGTTGCCGTCTGGCCAGGGGATGGCAACCGTGACTCTAGGCTGGGGGACTGTGTGGGGCTGTCCATGGCACAGAAGGACATGGAGCTGCAGGGTGCCTGGAACTGCAGAGGGTGCCAGAGCCCCCAGATCTGCTGGGCCTTGCCTGACTTCAGCTCCAGCTGCACGTGTCTAGCACACATGGCCCTGGGGCTTCCAGGCTAGGCCGGACAGGGCACAACCTTCCTAGCAGACAGTGTGCAGTTCAGAAGGTCATGTCACCCTGACCCTGGAGCCAAGTCATCTGCTCTAAAGCAAAATCAGTGCTAGCCACTCCTTGCTGGGCTCCTGTATTCGCCCCCGACACCAAACCCCTGAAGCCCCGTGTGCAGAAACTCTGCCCCAGTGTCGGCCTCAGTCCCCTAGAGAGGCCTGAGCTGATCCCAGATGAGGTCACAACGCCACTGCTTGTCCCCCAAACTGTGGACACTCCCTACATGCCCACCTGCTTCCAATAAAGGAGCCTCAGTGCTGGGGCCCAGGCTGCAGGGACCTTGCAGCCTGGTGAGAGACCCACCCAGGGCCACTTCAGACCCAGGGCAGAGGGCATCGCCTGTATGGGCTGTGTCTAAGGCTGGGCACAGCATCTGCCTCCCTGCTAGCACTGGGCAAGGTGGGGCTGTGCCCCTGGCTGGGTGCAACGTGAAGCCAGCCGGGGGAATCTGCTGTGAACTTCCCGAGGACCCTGGGTCCTGGGAGGTGAGTCCAGAGGGCCTGGTGCACACAGGCGAGCCCACCCCTCCCCACCACCCTGAAGCCAGGGACCTGAACACGGTACCCGGCCTTCACAGGCCTTGTGCTAGGGAAGGCTCTCTGTTCCCACCATCCATGCACACACACTGACCCCATGTGACAGTCACTGCTGACACCTGGAGTGTCCAGCTGGTTGGTCCTTACTACCACAGAACCCCAAGCTCTTGGACAGAAGAGGAGTGCACATTGGAGAAGGCTGAGCTGGGCACTGATTCTCCCAGAGTGGCACAGGTAGGAAAGTCCCTTTATCTCAAGGAGTTTTCAGTTCTGTGAACATAATAAAAACTCAATGTCGTTTTGAATTTATCATGTTATATTTCTTGCTCAATTTCAGTTTTTATAGATATCCCACCTCTGGAATGATGAGACAAAGGGGATCTTGAGGCCTGCTCCTTGGGTGAGGGTCAGTTGGAGTTGCAAGGTGGTGGAAACACCGGTCATCCCAGGCTGTGTCCCCTTGATGGATGAAGTGAGGGGCCTCGACCTTGCAGAAGAGTCCAACCTTGTTAGGAAGGAGGTCCTGGGAAGTGCTTAGGGTCAGAGGGGACCCCAGCTGAGCTGCAGGGTAGCCACAAGTGGGGAGCCTGCGTACCTTCCCTTCCCGAGAGGAGGAAGAGGGGTGGCAGGTAGTGAGGAGAGTCGGTGAGAAGCCAGGGACCCAAGGACAGGCTGGGGGCTTCCACGACTCCCTCCCTGGCCTGCTCCGCTGGCTAGTGCCCGTGGAGGCCCCACTGGGGAGAGTAGGGCAGGCACTCTGGGCCTTCCGGTCTCTGAGAGAGAGCCTGCTACATGTTGTGCTGGGAGGTAGCCAGTCCTGAATAAAAAATTGACGATTCCTGAGGGTTGATGAGCTGCTCCCGGCATCACCCCGGTGCTCCCGGCATTACCGAGGCCTCAGGCTCGGCTCTGAAGTGGCCTCGCAGTGGGCGAGGCCCGGCCTTTGCTGTGCTTATCCCCACACTCTTGGATCCAGCAAGATGGCAGCCCAGCCCTGGAGCAAAGGTGACCTGGGCTGCCTGTGCCCCTGTGCGGCCCCTGCTGCCACCAGCACTACCCCCTGTGACGCTCAGGCTGTGTCTGTCCCGGCATGGGCAACTGCCCTGCCCTGCGGGGGTCCAGCCTCCACAGGGTGTCAGGTCCTGAGGTGGGATGAGTGGTGTCGGCGAAGGTAGCACCAATGAGCCACAGAGACCAGGTTTGGTGCAGCTGTGTCTAAGTTCAGACCAGTGCTTTATTTATAGTGATTTATGGCCATTAATTAAAAGAAAAGAAAAGGGGGTTACAATTCATCATGAGTTATTCATAAACACAGAGTGGTCATCTATAATTGTCCCGGATAACTACACCAGCTTCAAAGGATTTTTAAATCTTAACTAGAAACTGAAACTATAAGGGTCCGCATGTCCTGTTCTTTAAGATTAATATCAAACTTGAGGTTACTAAACTTCCTATTGTATTCCCAAAAAACAGGATGAAGCTAACAAAGGTATATTTAACTATGAGGGTAGCATAAGACTAATAGACCAGTGTGGTAACTATACCTAAAAACATGAGGTGACATATTAGCATAGCTGTTGACACACAAGTGGTTAATGGTCTCTGCTGATAGCCTAGGGGCCACTGCTCTTCTAATGGCAGATCCTATTTCATGGAAGGCTGTCACCCTGATCCATTGCAGGCACCGGAACTTTGTCAAGCAGTGTCTTGAGGATTTGGGCTACGGCACTGACCTGGCCAGCGGAAGGCTTGGTGTTCCTCGAGGGCCTCTGGTCCGCCTCCCCCAGCACACTCGCGAGCAGACCACGCAGCACTGGGGTCCCGCCCAGGCTCCTGCCCCCTGAGGTGGTGGCACAGGGCCCAGGCTCCCTGAGGCTGCTGGGGGCTTGAGCCCTAGAATGCCAGTAAAAAGGAGAATGGATGGCACTTTGAGAGGCTCCTGCCTCACCTGGCTTAGCAACAGATCTACAACCAGGACCACCAAACTGTACGGCCCCCAAGGCTGAAAGGGGCCAGCTCTTGCCCGGTGAGTGGGACGCAGCACCCTGGACAGCAGCATGACCTTGAGCAGTGTGTCTGGCACCCGGCAAGGCCCACTGGTGTGTCCATTTTCTCCTGAATCCTTCTGGTTGGAGGTGCAGAGTTGCCACACCACAACCCCAAAGCCCGTGAGCCACCGGTGGGGCCTGGCTCGACTCCTGGTCCTGCGCTCTCAGGCACGCCTCAGACTGAGCGCCACCGCCCAGCCGCCGAGGGCAAGCAACCCTTAGCGGGCTCAGAGGCTCACAGTGCTCTGCAGGGATCTGTGTTGCAACAGGAAGCCCTGGAGTGAGCCAGGATCTCTTGGAAGCCAGGGCAGGCACAAGCTCAGCTCATGACAAGCGTCAGGTGTCCTGGGCCTGGAAGAGGCCAGAGCACAGCTGATCACGAGTCCTGTGGGACCTCTCCTGCCCTCTTAGCACCTGGGCCTCCTGACAGCCTGACGGATGCTTCCTCCTCGCTCTCCCACCCCACAGGCAAGCACAGCAGGAGATGACCAGGGTCAGGGTCCAGAATGTGACCAGGGTCAGGGCCCAGAGTGTGACCAGGGCCATGGTCCAAAGTGTGACCAGGGTCAGAGCCCACAGTGAGACCAGGGCCACGGTCCAGAGTGTGACCAGGGTCAGGGCCTACAGTGTGACCAAAGTCAGGGTCCAGAGTGTGACCAGGGCCAGGGCCCAGTGTGTGACCAAGGCCAGGGCTCACATGTGAGCTCTACCAGGCCTTCTACCCTCTACTCTACTTCTCCCGCTCTTCCTGTCTGTGTAGCTGGTGCCCTTGGGGAAAATCTGAGTCCAGCATCTCCCATGCAGCGTTGGAGTGGACAGAATATCCGTCTGCTCTCTGAGGCCCTCTGGAAGGAGGCAGCCCTGTTGCTCCCATTTTGCAGGTTGGAGACAGGCCAGAGGAGTCACAGCGTTTGCCTGAACAGTTGTGGGCAATCTCAGTGCCTAGATTAGAAACAGGGGTCTTCCAAGGCCCGCCCTCCTGCTGGAGGCCCTGGTGCCTAATCCACGTTTCCCCCCACACCACCACCCCTTCCCCGGGGAGGCAGATACTCCCTGTTCCATGTAGTCAGGCAGGATCGGGCATCGGCCTTCCAGACGGGGCTGGAAGCAACTCCCTGGAGCCAAGCACCTGGGCAGGGGGGATGCGCCTCAGTTCGGGGCCCAGGCCATCAACCTGACAGTCATCCAACCCACAGGCGTGGACCCTGCTGCTGAGAAAGCACCTCCCAAGCCCTCCACCTCGTCATGGCCCACCCATCAGCCTGCCCACCTGGCAGACAGCTGCCACTGGCTCTGGGAGCCCCCTCCCCGGGGCAGGAAACCGAGGCCCTGAGCAAGGCCTGCCCTGTACCCTGCTCCTCCCCTGAGCAGCAGAGGCACGTCACCTGGGGGCGTGTCTGCCTAGATCAACCTAGACTCTCAGGATGGCAGCCCAGGTCCTCAGAGGCCCTAGGGACACAGGCCAGGGCACCCACAAGCTCACCTGCATGCCAGCAGGCACAGAGACAGCAGCCAGAGCAGGTGTCGCATCCTGGTCTAGGTGGGCAGGGGTGGTACGTAGAGCAGGTGTCTGGCCTGCATAGGCCAGCTGACTTTCACAGGCCCCCGGCTGTGGTGGGTGGGGTGGCGGTCCCAGCCCACTCCTGGCTACCACATGGGTCACATGGGGATGTGGTCAGGTGATGAGCACTTCTGGAGTTGGCCTGCCTGGCCCAGGCCTCCGCCTGCCCTGGACCTCAGTTCCCACCTTCTCTGTTCCAGGCACAGCCCTCCTTCCCCTCTTCCTCCACAGCCCAGGCTGGCCGTGCTGCTCCAGCTCTTCCTGTGGCCCCTCGCTGGCAGCATGATCTTCTCCACCAGGACAGATACTGCAGATGGCACCAGAACCACAGAGCAGCCTCCTCCCAGGTCCAGCCTCTGGACACCATGGTCAAGGTGCAGGCAGGGCTAGCTCCTCCAAGGCCTCTCCTTACCGTCTTCTGTCTGTGTCTTCCATGGCTATCCCTCTGTGTCTCTGTGCCCTGATGTCCTTTTCTCACAAGAACAACAGAAGAATTGGATCAGGGCCACCTTAGTGACCTGTGTCACCTCTTTAGAGACCCCATCTCCAGACAGGGGGCTCTGGGAATGAATTGCACAGCTGTTTCTCTGCATGACCTTGGGCAGCTCTACACTCCTGGGTCCTGCCCAGACTCTCAAGGCTGACCCAAGCTGCATTTTCTTGGAGCCAGATGGGCTGGGAGGAAGTGACCGTCTGGACCGCTGCAGGGTCTCTCCTCCCTCCTCCAGGGTCTACTCTCACCACCACTCCTAGCCAGGACTCCTTGGCCCTGGGTGCTTTCATCTCGCCCAGTGCCCCATGGATCCAGAAGCAGAGGTGCCATGCGGGCAAGGCCCCACCCCAGGCCACGCAGCAGACCAGAGACGGGCGGGCCGGTCTAACCCAGGTCCTCAGCTCCTCCAACACGGCTGGCGGGGTTATTTCCCTTGGATGGTGAGGGACAGAAAGTGAGTCCAGGAACACATCGCCTCCACAACCAGAGGGAAAACAGAGGTGAGGGGCAGGCCTCAGCTGGGGTGCTGGGGGCAAGGTCCCAGGAAGGGCTTCAGTTCCCGCCAGCCCGTGTGGCCTGACCGCCTTCCAATTCTGTTAATCACATAAATACTCAGGGTTCAGAGTGTGGGAATTTGGTCTTTCTTCCGAAACTACCAGCATTCCAGTGAGCGTAATAGCCCCATTTCATAGAAGAGGAAATTGAGGCCCTGAGGGGGCTGTAACCAGCCAGGTCACACCTGGGGTGAGGGCTGCCCTCTACAAGGGACAGCATCTCCCACTCTGTGAAGAGACATATTTCCTTGGTGTTGTGGCCTCATGTCTGCTCTATGTGTGGGGACAGTCACCACCCTCCCAGGGACCCACTGCATTAGGTACACTAGTGACCTCATGCCGGCGCCTGCACCAGCACAAAGTGAAACTAGGATCGGCGAGGGAGCTGTGGATAAGAATCACACACACACACCAAAGGACAAGACAGGACTCCCCTTTTATTCAGCTGACTCGGATATATATATATATGCTAGGATGCCCTCTAACCCGGAAGCACTGTAGGGTGCGCTAAAGTCTTAGAGTGTTACTACTTTACTAATCTTGCGGGTTTACAGGAATGCGGAACTGTTACAAGAACTCGGGGCTATGGTCAAGCCACATGATTGAAAAACCTGATACTGTTGCACATTATGTACTGTGGGAACACCCAGGCCAGCTCTCTCCCACAACCTCAGAGCTCCCTGCCCCAGCCTGCCACTTGCTGAGGGACTGATCAAGACTCCTGGGAGCACCCATGTGACGGGGCATAGACCTTGGCCAGCGGCCAGGCTCGGCGGTGACGGAAGGCGGCCAATCAGCTCCAGCACACCCCCATCTCCTTGAGTCCTCCCAGGATCCCAGGAGGAGGGCAGACCACCGCACCTCCCACGCGGGGAGCTCCAGGCACCCTGTCATGTTTAAGGGCTAGCAGGAAAGGCCGGGGTTCTGCCAGGAGGAAGAGCACGCTCCAGTAAGGGAGTCAGGACAGTACCTGGACTGGTCACAGGTGCCCAGGCCGTAGGTTCTGCTTGTTGTCTGTATTGTAACTAAGCTTTATCACCAGGTGACCTGAACAGCACAGCAGGCAGCTAACAGTTCTGTAAACAAAAATGTCCCAGAGATATCCTGGTTCTAGTCCCGGGGGCCTGCAGCTCCATCGCCTCGCACCGCCAGGGGACTTGGCAGAGGGCATGAAGCTAAGGATCTGGATGTGAGGAGGTGACCCTGGGTGACCTAGGGGCCTTGATGTCATCACAGGGTCTTTGCAGAGGGAAGCAAGAGGCCAGGGGTCAGAGGCAGGGAGGGGAGTGCAGAAGCAGGGGGCGAGCCAGACCAGCTGCAGGGAGCAGGGCAGAGCCGTCCTCAGCCCAGGGAGGAACGCACCAGCCTCACCTGGCTTCCAACTAGGAAGAGGCATTTCAAGCTTCCGATCCCTCAAGTGACAGACAACACACCTGTGTCATTTCAAGACATTACTCCTGTGGTTGGTGGTTACAGTGGCCACAGAGTTAGGGTCCTGCCTCCCAAGTGAACCCGGCCTTGAAGTTCTGCAGGGGAAGCAGCCCATGACCCCAGTGGCAGGAGCAGTCAGAGCACGAAGGCAGGGGACTCCTCTAGGGACCCAAGCTCTGTCGATGGAGGGGCAGCTGCTCCCAGGGAGCCCTCCCACTTCTTGCCCTGGAGTCCCCCAGCCATCCCTCCTCTGGCAGGGCTGCAGTCCTACCACTGATGCTGAGCACCATGGCAGGAACCCTTGGGTCCCCATGTCCCCATACAGCCAGACCCTGGCACTCCACACACCCAGAAGGGATAGCTGCCCCGACCTGGCCCTTGGTCACTGTGGCCTGAGGAGCTCCAGGGAGGCACAGCCAGGAGCAGCAGTGGATAAGCCAGGTCCATTGGCTCCAAGAGGCCTTTGTTACTGTGGCAAAGTGCTGTCCCAGCTGGCTGACCATCTCGGCCCCTCCTGAGGCATAAAGCAGCCCCTCCTCAGGATCTCCTCGTCCTCCCAGACCAAAGCTCCACCCCACTGACACTAACCCCTCCCTGCCCCAAGCCCTGGCACTCGCCACTCACTGCCTGTGCCCATGGACATGGCTCTGAGGACCTCAGAGGAGGGGATTCCTGGCTGGCCCCGCTTGGCGTCGTTCCTCTGTGGTTCCTCCATGGTGTGTATGGGTCAGCGTTTGCTTGCTTGCTCCGTGGATTCTCGCAGCTGTAGGTGTTCATAACTGATCTTGCCGATACATGTCCTTCTTTGTCCCAAGCAGCCTTTGCTCTGAGTTCTGTTGGGTCCCCAGTAGCATGGCCACCCTCTTCTCCGTGGGTCACTGCTGACTGGCTCTTCTCCTACCCCTTTGCTTTCAACCTGTTTGTGTCTCTGGATCTCAAGTCTCAGGCTCAGTGGCAGAGCACGTGCCTGGCACGCACGAGGCCCTGGGCTGGAGCCCAGCACAGCAAGTAAATAGAAATCAATACATAATAAAATAAAGTGAGTCACACTCTTGCACACTGCACACGACTGGATCATGGGAGGATGTATTTCTTCCATTCTGCCAGTCTCCGTGTTTGGAGAGTTTGCAGAGTTTAATTCATTTACATTTAAGGTAATTACTGGTAGAGAGATTTATTTATGTCATTTTGCTGGTTTTTTCTATAAGACTTCTCACTTTATGTCCCTCATTTCCTGTATTAATGTCTTCTTTGAGTTTAGTTGAATTTTTTGCAGTGATATTCATTTCCTTTCGCATACAGTCTTTTATTTTCTTTTTGATTACCGTGGGGATTGCATTTAATACCTGAAGTTATAACACTCTAAATTGGATTTATGCCAGCTCCACTTCAATAACGTACAGAAACCCTGCTCCTTTAGAGCTCTGTCCTCACCCTCTTTCAGTCACGGTCATGAAGTTACATCTGTACATTGGTGTCCAAAAACATAAAACCATCACTAATTTTTAATTTGTCAATCTCTTTAATCATGTAGAACACAAAATGTGGATTTGCAAATCAAGGCTACGGTAATAGTGACCCTTGGACTGGTGTTTTCTCCACCTGTGCTCATCTCTTAGATCACGTGGAAACAAACCAGACAGGCCCACTGTGCCGGGACGCCACATCACACTGCCCCTGGATTCACCCCACTGTGGTCTTCACTTCTTCCAGCAGCTCGGGTCTCTGCCTGGAGCCTCCAGTAGGCCTAGCACTGCCCTGGGCCTGTCGGCCTTAGGACCAGCCTAAGGTATACATTTAAGATCTTGTCGGGTCTTTTTTGAGGTTTTACTTTCCTTGGGAATATATGGGGACTTTCTAAGCTCCCCTGTTTATGTGGTTGCTTTTGAATGTCCTAGAATTGAAGTAGCTGGCTCCAAAGGAGGGCAAAAGAGAAAAATGAGAGAGGGAAAGAAAGGAAAAAAGGGTCTTGGCTCTTTAAATATCCTCCAAGTTCCTTCGGCTGAGGGTGTGGTCTTGCAATGGTCAGAAGAGGCATGAAACAGTGGCTGCCCATCTATGCTGGCACCTCCAAGACCAAAAGCAGCAGTTATCAAATCAGAATGCAGATCCCCAATTTACACAGAAAATGGTCCTTTTGCCCCCTGCCCACAAGCTGTGCGCCAGCCACGTGGGAAGATATGCATGCTGTCTGTTCCAGGGGTCGGGGCTGGGGATGGGCAGCTGCTCCCACAACAGGAGCTGAAGTCAACCAAAGTTAACATAAGACACCTTCCTCTGAAAAGGCAGAATCCCAAAAGGGTTCCATCAGACAGATGTCACCCCTGTGACTGTTGTTTAGTGAAGGGTCAAACTTCTGGTGCTTTCTATTTTCCATCTTCCTGAACAAGGATTTAAAGCTGGATGGACGAATAGGATTTCAGTGTATGGAAAGAGGGAGGAAGAAACTCCAGGCAAGGGGACCACTCCATCTTGGAGGTGGCCACGAGCATCGTGAGCATGAGAGCAAACTGTCTAAGTGCTGTATATGTGGTCACTTACGCACTCTGATAACAACCCGTGAAGTGTGGCTCTTGCTGTCCGCCAGAGAGTGATAACGGTGTTGACGGTGGTGCTGATGGTGGTGATGGTGTTGATGGTGGTGATGATGATAGTGATGGCGATAATGACAGTGATGGTGCTCATCATGGTGCTGGTAGTGAAGGTGGTGGTGCTGTGGTGATGGAAGTGGTGCTGCTAGTGCTGCTGGTGCTGCTGGTGGTAGTGCTGGTGGTGCTGGTGGTGGGGCTGATGCTGGTGGTGATACTGGTAGTGCTGGTGGTGCTGGTGGTGCTGGCGGTGCTGGTGCTGGTGCTGGCGGTGCTGGTGGTGCTGGTGGTGCTGGTGGTGATACTGGTAGTGCTGGTGCTGGTGCTGGCGGTGCTGGTGGTGCTGGTGCTGGTGGTGCTGGTGCTGGTGGTGCTGGTGGTGCTGGTGGTGATAGTGGTAGTGCTGGTGCTGGTGCTGGTGCTGGTGCTGGCAGTGCTGGTGGTGCTGGTGGTGCTGGTGGTGATACTGGTAGTGCTGGTGCTGGTGCTGGTGCTGGTGCTGGCGGTGCTGGTGGTGCTGGTGCTGGTGCTGCTGGTGCTGGTGGTGATGTAGTAAAGGTGGAGCTGGTGGTATTAATGAAGGTGAAGGTGACGGTGATGGAGGCAGTAAAGGCAGTGGTGGTGATGGTGACAGTGGGGATGGTGGAGACAGAGGCACTGGTGGTGATCTTGCTAATGGCAGTGGTGGTGAAGGAGGTGAAGGGTGTGTGGCGGTTTCAGCCGCAGTTGGCAGGAGTCAGCGCGAGGTGGTGGGTAAAGCCCAGTATTCAGGAGCTTAACACGTGGACTTGAGTCCCAGCTCCAACGCTTTCCTCAGCACGCTCACAACCATGTGCGTCACCTCAGTGTGGTGGGGTCATAGGACTCACCCAGGTGACTGCAGAGTAATGAAGTAAGTATCACCATGAGCTTAGCCCAGGAATGGCATGAACGCCTTCCCCAGACACCATCCCAGAAACCAGCCCTGCTGGTGCTGATGCCTCCAGGTCTCCATTTATTTCCAGCTCTGCTCAGCTCTGGTGACCTTACCACGACCCAGCCATGTGTCACCTAAATACACTTTCTTGGGCTGGGTTGAGCTCAGAGGTGAAGCCCTTGCCTAGAGTGTGCAAAGCCCTGGGTTCAGTCCCCAGAAGGGAAATGAAGCTCTCTTCTGCCCCGGCGTAGGGGCAGCTGTCTTGCACTCTGACCCCTTCTCATGTGTGGCTTCTGGGGACACGCTGCAGTTTGTCACGGGCTCCTACACTCTGGCCCCAGAGGCTGTCGAGGGTCTGACAGGCCCCTTCGTCATGCTCGCCTATGCCCGCTCCTGCTAAAGGCTCTTCCTGTCCCTCCGCCTCGAGATGTGGCCACTTAGCTGCTGTTCTGGCCCCAAGACTGTCCTTCCCACACCTGTGTCCTCAGGCCCCATGAAAACAGGAGGCCACACTAGCCAGTGAGGCCTGCGCCCCTCTCTAATGGTCCCAGCGTTGCTCCCACCCCTCACAGCAGCTCTGCAGCTCTCGTCTGCCTCCGCTCCGGTCCCTGTGCCATCACCCACTTCTCCACTGCAGGCTCCTGCCCTAGCCACGCTGGCTCAGAGCCTCCCGTGCCCCATCCCCGTGCTCGGGGCCAAACTCATGTCAGGTGTGCTCTGAAGTCATCATTCTTTGGTCATGATGAGGAGATAAAGACCCAAGTCCAGGTGCCTGGTTTAACCCAGCTCTGCCACTCACTCGCTGTGTGAACTCGGGCTAGGTATTGAACTTCTCTGTGCCTCAACGGCCTCATGTGTAAATTGGTTCTCATGACAGCACCTACTTCCTAAGGCTTGGGGGAGTAAGTTGGATGCACACCAATCCTCTTAAGGTGTCCCTGTCCCCTGGAGCTCCCTAGACAAGGTCTGCAGTTCCAACTAGTTCACAGCGTACCCCCTCCCAGGTTCTCTTGTCTGCTGCGTCTGCTGCCTACCTCTGGGTACAGGCGGGAGGGTCTTCCTGGACCTCCTCTGTCCGGGCTGTGCAGACCAGCTGCTCTGCTGTGGCCCCAGCACTGGCTGAGAACACTGTGAGGACCACAGGCTCTGGACTGGCCCCCTGAGGCTCCAGGCCCAGCACAGCCCTCTCCCAGGAAGGAGTGCCCATGCCCTGCCATGCCATAGCCTGCCACCCTGCATGCCACGCAGCCTGGAGTGACCTTGGAGTGATGGCCACCCTCAGCCTTGGCCCCTGAGTCACTCCATGTTCCAGTGAGGCTCCAAGGGCAGGACTCGAGGTCAGCAGCCCCAGGCACCCTCCCTTTCCCTGGCTCCTGGCCACTCCTCCCATCCCACTGTACAAGCACTCACCCAGAGGACTCTGGACCCTGCAATGCCCTAGGAGACTCAGGACACCATGTCTGCCCGTGGAATGTCAGGCACAGGGCTGTCCACGTGGCTGGGGATCCACCCCTCTCCCTGGGGATGAGCCTGAGGCCTGAGAAGCAGCCAGCAGCCTCCTGCAGACACTGAAGCTCCCACTGCCCAGCCCACACCACAGTTCCTGCCAAGACCGCACAGCCCTCAGGGCTCCCACCCAGGCCCTCTGCCCACTCCCACAGCCCAACCCCACCGCCGGGAAGTCAAAAGACAACGCACAGCCAGGAACACAGACTGTGAGCCAACCAGTGTCCCCATCCCAGCCGGCCGCCCGCTTCCCATGTGCTTGATGCGTCTGTCTTCTCATCTGCAAACGGGAGGCCACGGCAGCATCTCGGAGGCCAGGCAGGAGCAGGGCTGGCTGCCCCAGACAGGGCGCCGTCAGGTGCAGAGAGCTGCAGTGCAGGTCTCCCTCTCCGCCCACCTTCCTCTCCCTCTCTACCCTCGTCACCTCCTCTCCCTCTCCCTCTCTCTCCAGGGTCCCTGCTGGACGTGGTCTGCAGACCCCAAAGCCCCTCCTCTCTCCCCTCCCCATCTGGCCCCTTCGTCTGCCTCTTATCCTCCACTGTCCCCCCAAGCTGTGTCCCTCCTGGAGGTTGCCCCCTTACCTTCTACCAAAAGGTGTGATTTTCTCATTCCACACCCGCCCCTCCCCCTAGCCCCCTCACCTCACCTGGACCTGGGGTCAGCAGCAGCCCTCTGGTGCCCCAGCCCCACAAGCTGCCATTGGTAGGCTGGTCCACACCCACCCTGCCTCCCACCTGTCTAGCCCTCCATCCCTGCTGCCCTGACCAAGGCCCTGCCCTCCACCCTCCCTGCCCAGCTGCAGGGCACCTCTGACCAGGTCACCTCCTTGCTCTGCTACAGGGGCTCTTCCCCCGGGGAGGGCTCCTCCCTCCACCAGAATGAGCCCCAGCTCCTGGGTCCCCGAGGAAGCCCCTGAGCCCTCAGACCCGAGCCCAGCTTCGCTCCATCGGGGGCATTTTCCTGAGTGCTTTCCTGCTGCTGCTGTTCGTGGTTCTCACTACTGAGAACAAAGCATGGACACCAACAGGCAAACGCGTCTCAGAGGTGTACCCCTACAGCCGCTCTCCGGGGTCCCTGTGCAGCCCCTGCCCAGTAACCACCGCTCAGGTTACTAGCACCAGCTCAGGGTCTTTTCCCTTCTGGAAACTTCCATAAGTAGAATCGGGTAGGGGCGCTATTCTGAACTCGTGGACTCTGTGCTGTGCACGCGCTCAGGCCTGCGTGCTGCTCTGTGCTGCGGAGTGGCAAACTGCGGGCGGGCGTGTTGCAGTGGCTCCTCTTTCTTCTGTTGATGGACAGATTGGGCATGGACACACAAGATGCCCCGAGGACACTTCCCTTCCTGCCTCCTGGCTGTGTGGTGGGAAAGCCGGCACTGGGCACTGGAGGCTGAGGCGGAAGGCGAGCATCAGCTTTCCCTTGCTATAACAAAATGCCTGAGACCCACGAAGAGGAGGGTTTACTTTGGCTCAGTTTTAAAGGTTTCAGTCCAGGGCTGCTCTGGGGCCTGGGGTGAGGCAGCACACCGTGGAGGAGCCTGTGGCTGAGCAAACTTCACACTTCGGGTCTGGGATGCAGGAGAGAAGCAAGGAGGAGAGGGTTCCCACAGCCCTCTTCAAGGACACACCTCGGGGACCTGAACCCTGCCACCAGGCCCCCCTCCTACATCCCACCTCCTCGCAGGAGCACCATCCAGGGCTCGCCTTTGACATGTGCCTGTGGGGCACTCCCTCCTCCAGGCAGTCCGGCTGGGCTTCACTCCTCATGCTGCCCGAGACACACCTCTGAGGAACAGCCATTCATGTCTCCCTGAAGCCCAGATCCCACTAGTGCCCTGTCTTCTGTGGCAGGCCCCGGGGCCGTCTGTCGGGTGTCCGGGCTTCATCCTAGGGGAAAGCACAAAGGCCTCCTCTCAGGGAGTGGACCTGACACACAGGACAGAGGCATCTGGGACATGACCCAGGCCTCTAACTCTGCTGCTGGCACTTGCTGTCCCCTGGCTGCCCTGGTGGCTGATGCCCTGCTGTCTTGGCCAGAGCCTGCCCTGCCACGTGGATGGGGGCTTAGCCTGTCCTCCAGGCAGTGGCCTGACCTCCGCTATCAGCCACGTCACCCTCCTGCCAGGGCCACAGGATGACTGTAGGCCTTGGAAACAGCAGGAAAGGCACAGAGAAGGATCCAGAGCAGATGGGGAGCTACTGGGGTGTCACGGGGGAGTCGTGATCCCCGAGTGTTCTGCAAAGCCACAGAGGTGATCCTAGCACTGTTGGGGCCTTAGGGGGTATGCAGGGGGGCACCAAAAATAAACATCCTTTCATTAGAGAGCACCCTGGTTTAGGAGCCCCAGAGAAGGAGCCCTCCAGCCCTGTCCTGGTCAGTACCCTTCCCTTGAGCAGGTATTGCCCTGGACGCCAAGGAGACAGATCCCGGACTGGAAAGGCCCGGGATGCCCAACTGAGGCCTCGGCCAGGGGCTCTCTGTCTCAGGCTGTGAATCTCTGAGTGGTGGGATAGGAGTGGGGAGTGTGTAGAGAGCAGCCCCCGTCTGTCCAGGGCCTCTGCCAGAGCCACTGGCCAGCGGCAAACAGGCCCTGGCTCCTAACTCCACCCCTTCTCTCCTGTGTGGGCACCAGCAATGCAGCCTCAGAATCGCACTCATTACCAACATGGCCACTGTGCACACAGTGTGGTTCCCATCCCTGTGGCCTTCCCAGTGCCACGTGAGCCAGTTCCTGGGTCCCTGAGCATGAGCAGAGCTGTGGGAGACTGTCCAGGCGGCCACAGGAAGGCAGGTGCTCCCGACTGTCCTCCACTGGGCACAGGAACACAGCTCCTGCCCGCACCGGCCCCACCGGCCACTGCCATCTTGGCACTGGAATTCTGTGGCTGGGAGGGTTCCTTGTCTGCCACTAGCTGTCCTGTGGAAACAAGGATCATTGTCACGCCACAACTGCCACTCGCCACCAGAGGGCACGGCGGCACCAGCTCTGCTCACCTTGATCCTGAGGGCCTGGCTCTGCAAAGGCACAGTCTCCTGGAATAGAGACAAAACACGTGCACACACCTCCTCACACATCACACGACACACAGGTCAGACACACACACTCAACACTACAACTCACACCACCAAACACATCGTATAGACAACACAGATGCAGGCACCCAACGTCCAACACGCATAGCACACACAGCACACGCGCCTCACACACAGCACATACGTGCCTCACGCACACGCCTCACATACACACTACACCACACACACCATTCTTTGAACGTTATTGAAATTTTTTGTGGCTCATTCTGTGGTCAGTGTTTGAAAAGTTCTGCACACATGGGTTCCTGTGTCCTGCGCTGCAGATCAGGTTCCTCTGCTGTGTGAGGTGACCATGGGGCCACAGACCCTGGAGGAGGGGCTCGCGCTCCCCTGGGGCTTGGCCTCCTGAGCCCCTCCCTCCACGGCTGCCTCTGGTGATACCCTGAGGGCTCAGGGCCCAGCCCTCCGCTGCCCCTCAGCCAGGCCACACCTGGGTGCTCACAGGCGGCAGCCACACCACACAACTGCAGACCCCACGCCCTAGAGCTGTGGGCTCCCTCCACCCCTCACCCACACAGCCTTTCCAATCTGCTGGCCCGGTGACAGGGGCTTCTCACCCAAGGACTCTGCCCCACGTCCTTCACATTTCTACACTGGGCTGGACTCCAGCTGCTGCCTCCGGAATGCAAAGCTGGGGAGGAAAGGGGGAGGTGAATCATCCGGTGGGCCTCCAGGGTGGGGCTCAGAGGCCCTCCTCTCTGGACTCTCCCTCCAGCCTTGACTGTGCCCCAGCAACCCGCCCCAAAGCCCAGGAGCAGCTTGTGGGGTCTGGGCAGGTGGGGGTTCCATGCCCTTAGGAGGACTTGCTGTGGAGGCCTGGCACATAGGAGAAGGGAAGAAGGGTGGGGAGTCCAGGAGGGGACTGGAGAGACCCTGGAAGCTGGGCCACCCCAGGCCCAGGAAGCTCATGGCCACTGGCTGTGCAGGGGATGAGGACAGGCCTCAGTGAGGGGCCCAGGGTCAGCAGGCTGGGGCCCTTGGGAGTCCCAGCCAGGGAGCAGACCCTGTGGCCCAAGAAAATGGAGTTCCTGCTGACTGGACAGGGGTGTTCACCAACATCAGAAATAAGAGAAAAATAAATTTAATCTAATCTGGCCAAAGCAAGGAAGAAGCTGTCTGCCTCCGCCATCCCACAGAAGCACTGCGACCGACAGGAACGAAACCAGGAGACACAGATGTGTAGCCCCACGGGCTCTGCTGGGAGTGCGGTCAGTGCGCCTGGGTTTCTTCTGGGCAGGGCTTTGGCCTGGGCGTGGGACGTTGGCAGGAAACGGCAGGGACTGAGGGAAAAGCAATCTGGAGCGTCTTTGAACTTTTCTAATTTTAATTGGGCCCCATCACAGTCCCCTGTCTTGTATGTCCCGCAGTCTTGAGGGACGCAGGGCTCTGCTTTCTCTGGCCCTTCCTGTGGGGTTGGTGGGGAGATCCCCTCCAGGGCACCCAGAGCTTGTGACAAGAGCCAGCCTGTGGGGATGCCCACCAGCGCCACCTAGTGGGGACATGAGCACCCAGCTCCCAGGCCTCTGCTGCACCTGGCTCAGGTTGGATGCGCATGTGGCCAGCTTCACTCTGACACTTCCCACTCTCTGAACGACTGTTTCTAAGACATTACTGATTGTCCACCAAGTGGTCTGGACATGTGTCCAGGATGGACTCGTCCCATCCTTTGGTCTGATCTGGTCCCTCATCAGAAGGGAAGTGACAGACTATTAGGAGTCAGGGTCAAAAGACCCCTTTTAGTTGGGCGCAGAGGCACAGCCTGTAATCCCAGCACTTTGGGAGTCTGAGACAGGAGAATCGCGAGTTCAAAGCCAGCCTCAGCAACGGCGAGTCGCTAAGCAACTCAGTGAGACCCTGTCTCTACATAAAACACAGAATAGGGCTGGGGATGTGGCTCAGTGGTCGAGTACCTGAGTTCAATCTCCAAAACAGGCTTAGAGTGCGTTGTAGGCTGAGCTATTTTCACCTGGAGTCCTGAAGCCCCTGCCTGGAGTCCGCCAGATGCAGCAGCAGGTGGGCTTACAGTGGAGGAGTGGCCCTGGTCAGCACCTGCCCTCCTGCCACACCCAGCCTCCAGGTGCCCTGGCTGCAGTCACTGCCCTGTCCAAGTGCCCAGGACCCTTTCACCTCATGAACTGCACTTCTCTCCAGGGCTCTGTGGGTGGCCACCATGAAGGTCACTGGGACATCTGTGAGCACGTGGGCTCAGAGCAGTGTCAGACAGACGGCTCCAACACGGGCTGCGGGGAGTTCGGGGTGGCAATCAGCGCACGCCGAGGTGGGCTGCGGGGCAGAAATCGGCCCCGCCAATGCGGGCTGTGAGGTAGTAATTAGTCCACGCCCACACGGTCTGCAAGATGCAGGGTGGCAATTGGCCCCTGCACATGCGGGCTGCAAGGAGGGAGGCGGCAATTGGCCCGTGCACCTGCGGGCTGCAGGGAATGGAGCAGTGGATGGCCCAGCAGATGCGAGCTGCAGGGAAAGAAGCGGGAAGCGGCCCGCATGCGCAGAGGAGCAGCCGGCGGTAAGCAGGAACCAGAAAAAAAAGAATTCTGACGTCAGCAGGATGCCCTGACCAATACCAGGGGGTACAGGACTCTGGATGGCCTCCTCTTCCTGCCTCAAGCCCTTCTCCTCCGGCCTTAAGCCTTCCCCTTCCTGACCGAGCCTATAAATTCTTTGTGCTTCCAAACGCACGTGCATTTTCTCCGATCTGCCCTGTTGAGCAGGAGTTTCCCCGGGAATGTACTTCCCAATAAGGCCTTTCCCAGTGGTTTTGCTTTGCAATTGGTGCTTGCTCAGCAGTTTTATTTTACCTCCTTTGGTCATTTGATCTTACAGGCAGGTGCTCAGACCTATCTCCCATCGCATCCCCATCCCCCCAAACCCTTGTGTGTGGAGAACGTTGCTGTCTGAGCCCTGGCCTCTCCTCATCCACCCTTGGAGGACATGCACCTCACCTGCGTGTGGTCCCAAAACCCAGACCCTTTCTCTAACAGCAGAGCTGAGAGCTCCCGCATCTCCTCTTCCTCCTCCTCCCCTTCAAGCACAAGGATCCTGCAGTTCTAACTGGGAGTCCCTCTGTGGTGGGGCAGGCTCCCAGAGCCCCCGCTCTGGGGTCAAGGAGGCATCAGCACAGTGACCCTGACCTGGCTGCTACCTCACTCGGGCCTCTGGGAGAGCATCCTCCCTGCAGGTCAATTCTTTCTTTATTGTGTTGCACAAACAGCGCCCCCTGCTGGGAGTCTTGGGGAAGGTGGCGAGGAGGTGAGCAGGAGGAAGCCATGGCTGCAGGGAGGCCACTCAAGACCTCCTCTGTGGTCTGTGAGCAGGAGACAGAGGCCAACAGAGGCAGCCACGCTCTGCCCGCTCTGCTGCCCAAGCTGAGTAGGAGGGCATGCAGCGGACGCCTCCAGTCCACGGAGACCAGGCCAGTTGAGGCCCTCACCTCCTCTCCCCTCGTCTGGGCAAGGCCATCGTGGCGGAGGGCCGGGGATGTCTACCGTCCGGATGCCTTTGAAACGCTGTGGAGGGGGCACATGTTTTTGTTGACCTCCCACTACAACCACTTCTTCCTGCAGGGGCAGAAGCGCCCAGGTCAGCGTCACTCCTCAACCCACATGGGTCAGATCCTCGTCTCCAGCTACTGTCCCCTTCATCTGTCTCTGTCATCCATGGACTGGACCCACCATCTCAGCCCTGGCCAGGAGCACAATCTGCAGCCACATTCCCAGCCCCAGCCCCACTGCCCTATATGAACTCAAGAGACTCCAGAAACTGCTATAAGGTCACTTGTTAGGAGACCTTGTCCTCACCCCACAGTGAGCATGAGTCTTCCCCTGAGTGTGGTCACTGGGTCAAAACATCCACAAAGCCTGGTGCAGTGGCCAGGCCTGGAATGCCAGCTACCAGGACACTGAGGCAGGAGGATCACACATTTGAAACCAGCTTAGGCAACTGACTGAGACCCAGTGTTGAAATTAATTTTTAAAAAGTGTGGCAGAGTCCACTGGGTTCCATACCCAGTCCACAAACCAACAAATACATGTATGTTTTTAAACATCCATAGACTGAGGTGCCAAGAGCCAGCATCAGGGCCCGGGATGACCCCTGACCTGCCTGTGGAGGCGGCGAGTCCTCAGCAGCCCTGCGCCTTGCCCGGCCTCAGTTCCACTGTCAGCTGGCTCAGCTAGGTGTGTCTAGATGGGGTCGCCCTGGTCTTTACCTTGGCCTTGGGCCTTGTCTTGACCTGGCTCGGCTCAGCCCTGGTGTGATCTAGAACTGACCCCTGGCCTCGTGCCCCATCCTGCTCTGTACACACAGGCTTATGTGCGCTCCTGGATTTAACCCTAACCCCAGGAACGTCCAAGGCTCTGGATGAGCCCACCCCCCTGTGGGGTTCCCTCAGGGACAACTGCTTGGCAGACCGTGCCTGTCATCTCACTGGAACACCCAGGCAGAACAGCGTCGCAGGCTACAGGACAGGACTGGCCCCACCTTGACCAGCTCCTGTCTGCATCCCACCCTGGGGGTTGCTGGCAGTACCACGCACAGCATGGCCCTGGGGCAGACAGGCCTGGGTCCTGGTGCCTGCTCTGCCCCTCGTGGCTTGGGTACCACTGGCAAAATCACATCAACCCCTGAGCATCCTCTGCCACTTGGAAACTGAGGTTGTCACTGCTCCCTACAGACTTGAGGCAGTTAGTCTGTGACCTCAGGGGTATGGAACGTCTGCTAGACTCAGGGCAGAAGAGGAGCCCTCAACAAGGGACAGGCCTGCCCTCCCCGGTCTCACAGCAGGATGGAGCCAGGAGCTCCCCTGCCCTGGGCCTCACCGAGTGCCCACACTGGGTGCTCCCCTCCCCGCGCCCCGCAGTTCCTGCCCCACCCCATGCGCTCTCTGCCCACACTCTGTCCCCCCTCCTCCAACTTCCACGGCCTGGCTCCCCCTGTAGCCGCCAGAATACCCAACAGGAGGCTCAGTCCCACTCCCTGGGCTGGTCCTGGGGCGGAGGCCCATCCTGCAGCTCAGGGAGGGCCCAGCCTGGCCAGAAGGGTGGTGGTGCCAGCTCTGTGGCCTGCTCGAGGACAGGGCTCTCCAAGCAGAGGGCAGGTAGCCAGAGCAGAGCCCCTATGGGGGAACCGCTGTCCAGCGTCTAGCAGACACACCGGTGCTCCCCAAGACCCAGCTGATGCGTGCACCCCGTCCTGCATGAACAGCTGCCTGTGGACAGACACACGCCCCCATGGTCAGCCTGCAGAACCAGACTGCAGAGTGTAGGGCCAGCGCAGAGCCGGCGCCCGCCGGGGCTGAGCCCCTCCACAGCAGTCTGCTGGGCGCCTCCTCTGCAGCCGCACCACCCTGAGCACTTGGTCCAGCTGGGCCTTCCTCAGCTTCCCTCTTCGTCACACACGTGTCTCCTCCCTTGGTCTGAAAATAAATTTCCCTCTCACATTCCTTTGTTCGCTGGCATTTCGAGGGCACGGCCTGCCTTACTGCATAAACACCTCCTCCTCCCCTTTCAGGCGCTTTGCATTTCCAGAGGCAGTCAGGCGGGCAGAGCGTCTCCAGGGCTCCGTCTCCACTGGAGAGTCCGAGCCTGTGAGCGAGGCTGGTATAAGGTCACTCCATAGGACACCTTGTCCTCACCCCACACCTGTGGCCCAAGAAAATGGAGTCCCTGCTGACTGGACAGGGGTGTTCACCAACATCAGAAATAAGAGAAAAATAAATTTAATCTCAATCTGGCCAAAGCAAGGAAAGAGCTGTCTGCCTCCGCCATCCCACAGAAGCACTGCGACCGACAGGAACGAAACCAGGAGACACAGATGTGTAGCCCCACGGGCTCCTGGAGGGCTCCTTCTCTGGGGCTCCTGAACCAGGGTGCTCTCTAATGAAAGGATGTTTATTTTTGGTGCCCCCCTGCGTACCCCCTAAGGCCCCAACAGTGCTAGGATCACCTGTGTGGCTGGGCCCTGCGCTGGCCCTCACCTGCTTGCTCTCCTAGTTCCCCTTGGCTTGCTGGGCGTGTGGTCTACCTGGAAATGTCCATGTCAACTCATCCTCACTGGCACTGGATATTTTCATTTTAAGAAAGTCACTGCCCATCGGGAGGATGAGATCTGACCTCCACGCTTAGCTTTGATTTATGTCTCCCAGGACCCGGTCCTGAGGCCTCACAAGGGTGGATGCGTTTGCCTGTCCCCTCAGCTTTCAATGGATTGTTTTTCTCCTGAAAGTCCCTGTGGATTGCCCTGAATGAAGGTTAGTATGATTTCCTTCAGCTCTGACTTCAGGTCCAGAGGAGCCATGTAGAGCCCAAGCCCAGCTCTGACCAGGGGTTTGGCCTCCTCAGGAGGGATGCAAAAGGAGGCCACAGGAGAAGAGCGATGGGAGGGGACGGAGGGCGGGAGGAGCCTGGGGAGGAGAGCTGCCCGGGACGCTGGAGGGGCCTCCACAGCCGGGCTGTGGGACAGAGCCGGCCCTGCGCCCAGACCGTGCCAGCTCTGCTGCACCCTCCCGCGGTGCCCTGTGCACTTGTCCCTGTGCGTGGGAACATGGGCAGAAGCCAGGCATGGCCATGGGCAGGGCTCGGCTCTTGGACCTGAGGCCCACCCTGAGCCACCAGGAGCCAGGGACTGAGCCTCCCCCGCACTGCTGTTCTCCAGCCTGCGACTGCGGATCTGTCCACCGCGTCCTGCTATCAGCCCTGGTCAGGACTCACCCGAGTCACGGTCAGATGCAAACACGCGCTCTCCACTCCAGGCCCTCCCTGGCCACGCACGGCGGGTGGCGTCGGGCACTACGACCTGGGGACAGGCAGCCGCCTGCTGTGGGCTGGCTGGCTGGTCATGCATTGTCCTCATTTCCTAAAGCCATGAAGGACAGGAATGTTTCTGTACACCGCCCGTGCTGGACTGCTACAAAAGTGTGTGCAACTGTTTCCAGGACTCGAGACAAGTGTCCATTCCACCAAGAGTGCCCACTTGTCCTGCACAAAAGCCCAGTGCCCACGAATGTTCTCTTATGTTCTTTGTCTTATTTATAAATGAAATTACCAACCAACATTCCTGTGAGAACTATACTCAACGACCAGCCAGTGGACGCCAGGGGTCGGCTCTGCTGACAGAGAGCAGTGAAGCTCTTACCAGGAGCCTGATCTTGACCCCGTGGCTCCATGGTGACCGACACCTGGTACAGATGCAGGAGTGCAGCCAGCACGGGAGCACTCAGTGGGCAGCACGTGACCTGTGGTCCACCCTGAGAGGGGCGTGTTCCACGGTCATCTGTAAAGCAGGTGTCACACGTCCTCGGCACCAGAAAGTTCACAGGGAGGGCTTGAGTGCTCTTCTAACGCCCGCTGACAGAGATCACTGGCACCCCAGGTAGGGTGCAGGGCCAGGGCCACGGGGGGCTTCTGAAGGCCCAGGAAGACTATGGGGCATGGAGCACCCCTAGGGGAGGCCCAGGCCCACCCCACTTGGATCCACTGCCTGCACACGGCTAGGCCTGGGGCTTTTGTTCCTCTCCTCGATGCTGCTCCTCCCACTGGGCACAGGGCAGAACGTGACAGGCATGGTCCTCAAATGCTGGAATAACCAAGGGAAAGAACCCACACTCAATCTCCAGCATGTTCTCCAGGGAGCAGCAGACCCACCTGGGAAGGTGCCGGGGTGAAGGAGGAGGCAGGCCATGAGGCTGACAGTGGCTGTCTTCAGCATGACTGAGAGCCCAGGAGGACAAGCCAGGGGCCTGGGAGGAGGACAGAGGCCCTGCTCCCAGTCTTTCCCGGGGAGGGCTCTGGGAGCAGGCAACCTGTGCGGGAGGAGGCTCAGGGCTTCCGACCTGGGCGCAGTGGCTCTGGCACGGTGCACAAAGGCACCCTTAGCCTGTTGGCAACTCCAGACCCTCTGCTCAGTGAGAGGACAGAATGTCCAGCCAGGACAGCAAGGTCTCCGTGAGTATCACAAGCTGGGCGTGAAGCACTCTTGCACCACACATGAGAGCAGCAGCCAAGGGATACACGCTGGAGCCCAGAACCAGCCCCAAAGCAGCTCTACCAGGAGCAGGCAGTACCAACTCAGCAACAAAGACCAAGGTTGCCCAGGACTGGAGGAACGACACTCACCGTATGTGCCTAAAGAGGTAACGCTAGAGAAGTGTGGCACTCACCAGAGGAGAGCGAGGACCAAGGGCAATGGAGCCAGACGGGGGCAGCCACAGGAGATAGGCCCTGAGCACCGCTGGGCCAGAGGACCCAGAGACTGAGCACAGGGGACCTAAGGCTACTCACCCAAAGGATCCATGGAGACTGAGCACTGCTGGGAGAGGGGCACTTACCCACAGGACCCAGGGGAGGCAGGGCACTCACCCACAGGACCCAGACCAGACAGAAATGGTTGGCTAGGGGAGCTTCGCACAGGAATCAGAGAAGACAGAGCACTGTGAGGCAGGAGTGCTCACCCAGGGACGCAGACGACACTGAGCGATGGAGGGCAAGGGAAGACGCAGGGAAGACGCAGGGAAGACCCAGAGCAGACTGGGTACTGGTGCGTCCGGGCACACTGAGGATAGACAGAGGAGACTGGGCACTGCTGGGTAAGTGACGCTCACCCAGAGGACTCAGCAGACCCTAGGCAATTGTGGTTTAGGGAGATTAGACAGAGCCAAGGACAGACAGGGTACTGTTAGGATCACTGACCCCAATGACTCTGGGTACACTGGACGCTTCTGGGCGGGACAATCTCACCAACAGGACCCAGAGTCTTTGGAACCATTTGGTTCCAAAGGCCTCAAAGGACCCAAAGGACCCTGGAGCCACCTTACACCCCCTGGTGTTCTTGGCTTCCTAAAATGTGTGCCGGGGGTTCTGGCCCCTGGGCGGCAGGCTGATGAGCCCCTCTTCAGCACACTCACGGGCCCATGCTCTGTGAGAGCTGGGACCTCGGCCGGCACCAGACTTCCCCGCGCCAGGAGCCACAGCCGCATCACAACCCACCTGAGCAGACAGCCCGCAATGCCAGAGCGACTTCAGCCAGGATGCCCACGGCTGGCACGGTGTGTCCTTTTGTGCTTATGGGTTTGGAGGGTTAGACAGGTAAGTTCACTTTTTGGCTTTACACATCTGTTTTTTGTTGTTGTTGTTGTTTTGTTTTGTTTTTGGTACTGGGGATTGAACTCAGGGCCACTGAGCCACATTCTCAGCCCTATTTTGTGTTTTTTTTTATTTAGAGACAGGGTCTCACTGAGTGGCTTAGCGCCTCGCCGTTGCTGAGGCTGGGTTTGAACTTGCGGTTCTCCTGTCTCAGCCTCCCTAAGTGCTGGGATTACAGGCGTGCGCCACCACTCCTGGCCACATCTGGTTTGTTTGAAGGGAAGCTCTAGGCTCTCAGACCCTCTCTGCTCCCTCACTGGTAAACTCCAGGTTTCATGGTTACTTAGGGGACTGTCACCCAATCCTCCAGTTGACTCCCTTGCCCTTGAATGGGAATCTGCTTTCCTAAATGAACCCCCTCTCTAAAACCAGAGAAAAAGAGAAGGAAAATTTACTCTCAGACTGTTTGGGCATTGAAGACTTCTATGAAGACTTGCACACAGGAGCCTAAAGTTAAGTCCTGTGCCCGAGTGGCCTCAGCTTGTTCCAGCCAGTCGCAGGACGCCCCACATCTAACTGGAAGGACTTGGCACTTTCACTGTCGGGTTGCTTCGTCTCGTGGCTGAAATTGTAACAGGCAGGTCTCTGACAAATGGGTTAATTTAGATTTGTTAGTGAAAATAAACGTCTTCAAACTGTCACCATGTTCATTCTGTTTTGTTTTGTTTGCTTGGGGCTGTGGTTGCCTGCCAATCAGGAGCCTACTTGGGTCACCCGCCCTGTGCAGCCCCTGATCCCTGAGGGACATCTGCCTCCCCGGCTGCTCTCCCCGCCAGGCTCCCGGCATGGTGAGCCAGTCAGGCATCCAGTGGACCCAGAGCAAGGGGCCTCATCCCAGCACTGTGTGTCTGCACTTCAGTGGGGTCACTGCTCCGGGACCCCAGAGAGTGGGCAGAGGCCACGGTCCGGCTGCGGTTCTATCCGAGGGGCCTCGCCTACCATCCTGTGTCCCTGCTCAGCAGCCCTGGGCCTGCCTGCAGTGCTACTCCTGCTCTGCATCGAGAAGTCCAAAATCCTCCCACAGTCTGGGGTTCCCTACCCAAGGGTACCCTGAAAGGTCTCTGTGGGAAGCAGCCCCTCTAAGGATCCAGGGTGACCAGAGCACTGATCCCCTGTGCGGGCAGCCACTGGGGACCCAGGGCCACTAGGACCTGCAGATTGATGGACCCACTGCCTGCTCACAGCTGCTGATCCAGGATGGACATCCTCCCTAGGGCTCCAGGACCTGCCTGGCCCACCTGCTCTCCCTGGCAGACAGCAGCCTCTGTGGGGATCCCATGTGGTCCCCAGACCTCTGATTCCTCTGTGATTCTTGCAAGAGGGGAGTTTTGGTCGGCAGGTTGACAGGACTCAGCGGAGAGGTCGGGCAAACCTCTTGGGCCGGATGCGGGAGTCCCGGGAGTCCCAGCTGAGCTGGCCCTGGCCGGGCGGGGCCTAAGGAAGGAGGAGAGAGCTCACAGCACTCACGCTGCCCTGGTGCTCAGCCTGTTCTGCACTTCATCAAGGTGGGATCTTCAAACAGTCCTCAGAAGGGGCTCACCTCATTCCAGACACTACGGTGAGGACACGGGTTGTAAATTCCAGGCTGCACGACTGTCCCAGCAACAGAGGCATGGTTTTCTCATGGGATGTGGGGATGTTCTCTCAGGGGCCTTGCTCCCACCTTTGCGTTTGATCCACCCTGCTGTGAAGCTGTTCATCTGTAGGCAGCCAGCACTCACGTCCACAGTGCCCTGGCGCAGGCCGACCAGTCTCCAAGGGAAGGTGTCTGGGAGATGCATCGGCACCAACCACAGACTTTCCTCCTCGCCCTGGTTCCCCAGGCAGCACAGTGTAGACATGATTTCCACAGCCTGGGACTGAGCTGGGTGCTGCCCGTCGTCCAGAGCAGGGTCGGAATTCACCCCCGGTGTGCCCAGCCTCCTCTGCTCCCTTTCACACTGCCAGGTCCTGGAACCAACACCCAAGACCACCGAGGTCCACGGGGCCATTAAACAAACCAGGACAAGACACAGCTTTGACCCTTGGGGCGAACCACGCCGCCCCTATGTGCAAGTCCTGTGCAGACCCCAAGGCCGCCACCTCAGTGGCAAGACGAGGACCTTGCTTTGCTGCGTGGGGTCTCTCCCGCCTGTGACCGCTGAGTCTGTTGAGGTGATGGATCTTGAACAAGCCTTCGTGCGTAGGTGTGGCAGACACAGCTGGAGCCCACCAGGACCCTCTTCCTATGAGCAGCCGCCAAAGGTGGGCAAGAGTGAGGTGGTGTGAAGAAAGGGAGGGACACCCAGCAAGGTCACCAGGCCTCTCCTCCCCTCCAGGTGGGAGAATGAACAGGCACTTGCTCTGGTCACAGGGTGAGGTGGGGGTGGACAGCTCCAGCCACCAGAGCCAAGAGGCCCTGGGCGGAGCCTGCTGAGCCCCACCCGAAGCGGATCTGTCAAACCCCCTGCTACATCACATGCGCACGCACGCGCACACACACAGGCGCACAGACGTGCACGCCAACACACCACACGTGTGACATCACATGTGCACGCACACACACGGGCGCACACATGCGCGCGCCAACACACCACACACGTGCAGCCCGCAGTGCCTCTTGTGGGACTTCTTAAGGTTGACATGTTTCAACATTTCGATCTCATACTTAGAAATATTTTCTCTCATTTAATACATAAAGAGCCGGGCGCGGTGGTGCAAGCCTGTAGTCCCAGCACTTAGGGAGGCTGAGACAGGAGAATCGCAAGTTCAAAGCCAGCCTCAGCAATGGCGAGGCGCTAAGCAACTCAGTGAGACCCTGTCTCTACATAAAACACAAAATAGGGCTGGGGATGTGGCTCAGTGGTCGAGTGCCCCTGAGTTCAATCCCTGGTACCAAAAAAACAAACAAACAAAAACAAAACCAAAATACATAAAGAGGTGTCCCTATATTTTGTCTTAAAATCCACGAGTCCTAAATGATAGGTTTCCAGTTTGGGTTTTGGTCGGCAGACGCAGCAGCTCCATGGGACCGTCCAACAGTGCTCTGCTCAGGGGTGCCTCTCTCCAAGACTGTCTGGCACGGACCGCTCCACAGACGTGTGCCAGCTTCCCCAGGAGAACCCCCATCAAGCAGCCCCCAGCGAGTCTCTGCCAGAGCCCATGCCAATTTTGTTTTGCGATCAGTTCACATTTGCACAGAAGTTGCCGCAAGAGCTCTGGGTGCCTGTGGCTTCCCAAACACCAGCGTGCTCTGTAATGGGATGGTGCTGATCAACGTCGGGAGGGAGGGAGGCACTGACACTGGGCTCCACCCACTGTGCACAAATGGAGCTCCATGTCCCTGTCTGGTCTGGGAAGCCGGGTGCCTACCCTGCCCATCTCCTGGACTCTTCCAGCCAGGAGGGTCCTCTGCCTCACCTGCCCTTCATGGCCCCTGCACTGCCGTGGCTCACATCCTAGGGGTTCCCCCACCCTGTTTTAGGGCCCCCAGGCTAAGCATCCTCATCGGTGTTCTTGACCAGAAGCCTTCCGTGGCTTCACCCACCTGTCTGTGAGTTGTATATGCTGGGCTCCCGGCCCTGCACACAGGGAAGTCCTGACCCCAGCCAGGCCCACAGCCCACTCCAGCTCCCACGGTGCGCTCGAGCACACCCATCTGAGGGGTTTCAGGCCCCTGCCACTCAGCAGGCGCCTCAGGAAAGTGGGTGGGCTTGAGGCAAAATGGATGCCACTCTCCTGGATTCCAGCGCCTGTCACACCTGGACCTATGGCACACCCAGGGACCATGCTCCCCTGTCAGCCCCCAGTCCCTGTCTGTGGGGCAGGTGGAGGCCTGGCTTGCCTCTGGGCCCAGCCCTGGGTCACACTTGGCTGGGGCCTCCCAGCACACAGATGTTGTGGGCGCACGCCTGTGCTGTGTGCGTACACGTTGTGGTGCTCGTGTGCAGACGGTGTGCACGCACGCGGAGTGGGTGTGCCTGTGGGGTATGCATGAGTGGGTGTGGGGTTCTCACGAAGAGCGGGTGTGGTGTGCACGAGGAGTGGGTGAGCGTGTGGGTGTGCACGGTGGCAGGAAGGGGCCTGGGGGCCCGCAGCCTGGGGGTGCGGTGTGCAGCCCTGGCCACCCTCCAGCTAGTTCACCCAGGAACTGCTCTTCTGTGCCTCGGGGCCTCTGAGCCGACCACCCTCTCTACCCTGCCTACCAGCACCCCTCCCCCCTTGGGCCTGGAGGCCAGTCCTGGAGGGGAAGGAAAGGCAGGGGTGCAGCCAGTGTTTGGCCCAGGGAGAGTAGGGGCAGGGAGGGCAGCCTGGCAGCCTCTGGACCTTGCCTGAGCAGCCAGGCCGGGGCAAGGTGTGTGGCAGCGGCCGCCCGTGAGAGGACAAGACCGATGCCATTTTGTGACTCCGAGCCTTTGTCCTCAACCCAGCAGCCCCTGCCCAGACCTGAAAAATTGCGTCACACTTAATGGCACACTGCTCTGGCGCCAGTGAGTCAGTTTGCAATCTGGGCCAACCAACCAGGAAATTAAGCACTGGGCCCACCACAGCCAAACCTATCAGCCTAAAGGCCAACTGACCTCATGCTGACCACACTCACCCTTACCCAATCCTGTAGTGACGACCACTGTCCCCCTGCGTGCGCTTTCCCTTACCCAATCACGTAACGCCAAGGCCTGTACTCCCCTGCTTGCGACTGTAACCCATAAAAATCCTGCTCCCCTAGACTCAGGGCCACACCTCCCTACCTGCTGCCTTGGTGAAGGTGTGCGGACCCTGCTCGAGCTTGAATTAAAGACCCTTTTGTGACACATCGGAATCGACTCCTGGTGGTCTCTGGTGGTCTCGAGTCTGGGCATTGCACCGGCAGCCACACTAGATCAGAGGCTCTGGCAGGACCCCGCTTCCACCTTCCCATGGGAGCCACTGGTCCAGGCTGCAGGGAGAGGCGTCCCAGGAAAAGGAGGGCCAATCTCTGTGGGAAGGGGAAGAGGTTCCTGGAAAAGGGTGTCTAGCTCAGCAGGAGGCCAGACCCTCTGAGGGTCTCCACCAGACCCTCTCAGCCTCTTCCTTTCCCAGTGAGTCGCAGCTCCAGGACCTCTGGGCCTTCCAGGAGGAGTGGGGGCAATGAGAGGAGCCTCCAGACATGGCAAAGGTTCCACAGCAGGGGCTGCAGACTCAGCTGAAGAGAGCCACAGAGGAAGAGAAAGCCGGCCTGGGCTGCGGGGACACGGGGCACGGGGTCCAGACAGGCGTGGAGGGGTCTGCAGGAGTCTGGGTTGCAGGGAGGCAGCCAGGAGGCCCCTTCTCAGCCCTACTCAAGGCTGGCAGCAAACAGCTCTGCTGGGAAATAGGGTTAACACAGATCTCCTGCCAGCCCAGAAACATCCTCCACAAAAGAAGAGAAAGAAAACAGTTTTAGCCTTGAATAAGCGTTAAACCAGAACAAGGCGGGCCTCACGACCCTCTGCCAGAAGACCACCTGGGAGACTCCCCTCACCATCCCCTGCCCAGCATCCCCACCCAGCATGTACTTTGTGGAGGAGGACCTGGCCTCCGGAGGCCTCGCTGTCCTGCCCCTGGATTCTCCTGGTGGTTGGGGCCACTGTGTTTGCTGAGTGCCTTAGTTCAAAGGGAAAATAAGCCTCTCGCATGCAGTGGTTGTTCTCCTAGTGCTGGGGACCAAGCAGGGCGCTCCACCATAGAGCCACACACCCAGCTCTTCTTTTTCCTTTTTTTAATTTGAGTCAAGATCTCACTAATTTTCCCAGGCCGTCCTCAAGCTTGTGATCCTCCTGCCTCAGCATTGCAAGTAGCTGCAGTGACCCTGTGTGCCACCAAGGGTCTTACCAACAAGGTAGGTTTGCTGCAGGGAGCCAGGGACCTGCCCTGAGGAAGTCAGGCCTCAGCCCCCTGGGAGCCTCCACTCTGTGCCTGCACTTCAGCAGAGGCTCCAGGGCCCAGCACACTGGTCTGGGCTGTGAAGACATCAGGAAGCCCTGATCCTTTGAAGGCTCCAGACCATGCCGAGGGGAGGTGGGGCTCACGCGAGGGAGGAAGGCCTCCCTTTCCTCTCTTTCCTTTCATGCACGGGAACAGTTCAAGCTTTTTCTTGGTTTTGATTTGTATTTCTTTACAACCACCATGCAGAACCTCACCTGATCCTCCAAGGGCAGGCAGGGTGGGGATCCCCCTGGATCTGAGCCCATCACGACATGGCATGAGCTAGGAGAGGCTGAGATTCCAGGCCAGATCCACCTCTTCGCGACTCCTGTCAGTTCTTCAGTCAGCCCCTCCCCAGCCCCAGAGCTGAGAAGGGGTACCACCAGGGCCTGGCATGGGCTTGGATGGGCAGGGGGCAGTTGCGTGGCTGGGATGAGTGCCCTCCAGAGTTCCTGCATTGAGAGCTGGGGCCTTTGGGGAGGATGGAAGCTGCAACTAAAGGGCCTGTGGAGTGGACGCCTTCTTCTCTGCTGCCCACCCCAGTGTTGGAAGGGTTATAAGGAGGATTTTCATCCCAGTGTAAAGAGTAACACAAAATTTTGTATTTCACTTATTGATGAGAGGTTAATTTTATCAATTACAAAATATTGAATAACATAAATAAATCCCCAACTAAATCTCTTAGTACTACATAAGTCTGAAAGAGACTACTGCTACAGACAACTTTAGCTTGGAGAACACCAGCTTGGTAAAGTGTGCTCCTAAGCTTTCCATTTTACTTGGAGGACATGAATGTATCTAATATACAAAGACAGTGACGGCATCACAATTGCATTGATGTCCTTGAATTAACCAAGTATAATTTTTTTTTCTTTTTTTTGGTACTGAGGATTGAACTCAGGGGCACTCGACCCCTGAGCCACATCCCCAGCCCTATTTTGTGTTTTATGTAGAGACAAGGTCTCACTGAGTTGCTTAGCGCCTCACTGTTGCTGAGGCTGGCTTTGAACTCGCGATTCTCCTGTCTCAGCCTCCCTAAGTGCTGGGATTACAAGCGTGAGCCACTGCGCCCAGCTAAGTATAATTTTTAAAGAGGTTAGAATCCATAGGATAGCGGAATGACCTAAAATAACAGTTATTTGTTTAACTAAAGTTGTACAAACCCTAATTCCTTTAAGACTTAGCTTTCCTAAGTAATAAAACCTAACAGACACAGAAAATTATCTTGATAGATAAGAACAGGTCCATGATGAGACTTTGCCTCCTATTGTTTTGTTTGTTTGTTTTAAATATCTTTTTAGTTGTGGATGGACACAATGTCTTTATTTTATTGCTTTGTATGTGGTGCCGAGGATCGAACCCAGGGCCTCACACATGAGAGGCAAGCGCTCTACCGCTGAGCTACAACCCCAGCCCCTGCCTCCTATTGTTAAGGGACAGACAGACAAGGATGGTGGGAACATGAGGTTAAAAGGATAAGTCCATAAAATGGCCCACTGTAGCCGGGCGCAGTGGCGCACGCCTGTAATCCCAGCACTTTAGGAGGCTGAGACAGGAGAATCATGAGTTCAAAGCCAGCCTCAGCAATGGCGAGTCGCTCAGTGAAACCCTGTGTCTAAATAAAAAACAGGCTGGGGCTATGGCTTAGCAGTTGAGCGCTTGCCTCACATACGTGAGGCACTGGGTTCGATCCTCAGCACCACATAAAAAATAAATAAATAAATAAAGATATTGTGTAAAAAAAAAAAGCAAGGATATGAAATTTTAAAAAAATAATAATAATAGGGCTGGGGTGTGGCTCAGTAGTCAAGTGCCCCTGAGTTCAATCCCTGGTGCAAAAAACAACAACAACAAAAAAAAATTGAGGTGGACCTGGGCAGAACTCTCTGGAAATTTCCCTGGGACTCCAACTAAACGTGTGTGTAGGAGAGGCATGCTGTCCCTCTCCTCTTTGAAGGACTCACTCTCTCTGAGAGTGTCCCCTTTCCCTTTTCCTATCCCTTTAATAAGCTCATTCCTGCTACTCTAAGGAACATGCCTGAAGTCTTTCTGACTTGATGGAAAGAATTGGAGTTTGGTGGGGGTCTTCAAGCTGCCTCGGTTTCTTGGAAGGCTCCAGCTCTGTAACCTATCAGTACATTAAAATTCAAATGACTTTTGTTAGGGTAGCGGCCAGCCAGACACGGACACCTCTGTACAGCCAGGAAAATCCTTTATTCAGGGGAGTGGGCGCCCGGGCGAAGAGGAAAAGAGAGAGAGGGGACGCGCGGGAGGGATTTTATAGAGCCCGCTACAAAACCGCGTGGCGAGCTAGGGATTGGTCATTTTAAAATTGGGAGCAGGTAAGCAGTGGCGGCCTTCGGTTAGGCCTTGTTTTTCCAGGTGGAAGATTCCGGAGTGGAACCCCCTGGGGCAGGGACTGGGGTGTGAAAACTATTTGTTTCCCAGGTGGAAGATTGGGAGAGGAACCCCCTGGGGTAGGAACTGCCTTGTGCTTCTAGAGAGGGGATGTGAAAATTAATTACAAAAAGGCTGTTTTCTACCTTACAACTTTAACAGATGGTGCTACTTATAGCCAATTTAATCACATATGCAAACTTTCTGAGATTCACCTTCCCTGAACTTCTGCAGCTTAGACATCCCACTTGCTTACATACTTAGTCTTGTCCTCTTTGACCTTGGACTTCAGAACAAGAATATTATTTTATCCTACAAAAATGCTTTCTCATCCAGAAACATTTCTTTTACCTTCTAAATTTTTAATTAAAATATATTTGTATATTTATAACTTTCTTTTAGTGTTGAAATTCATTAAGTCTCTGCCACCAGCACTTTTTATTGCACCCAAGCCCCCACAAGACAGGTTAGCCATTGACAGACACACAGAGTAAAGGGCCCCAATAAAGATCCTTTCAAATGTAAAGGGCACCTCCACTCCCAGCCCACTCCCCACCCCCCAAACATTTCAGTCAATTCCCCATCCTGGAGCAGTGGGGAGATGGAGGTGGGGCGGAACAAATCAAAGTCACAGAAAAGTTTAGATTCAAGGACTAACAGGCACAGTCAATTTAAAAATGCTGGGCCAAGTCAGCAACATTTGTGTAACTGAAAGCTCGATCCCTGTCCCCAGTGCCGATTAATGCCAATTTAATAATGAGTACACGGTTTTTGAGAAAAAGGGAAAAGGTTTATTGCTTTGCTAGCAAAGGAGAAATGCAGGGGACTCCTGTCCCAGAGGCTGTGACTCTCTCCATCAGGAAGGACGGTGGGAGGGGGGTTAAAGGGACTCTTCAAGGGTCACCTTCCAGGTGTGCTCTGGGAGGGGGTCCCAGGCCCCGGTGCTGGCCTGTTAGGATTCACTTGTTAATTTGGGAGACATTCACTTCCCAGAGCCTCAGCAGGCAGCTGCTTCCTGTAGTGGGTGTGCTCCAGGGCAGTTAACTGGGGAAGGAGAGATAACACTGTCTGCCTAACCTTGTTAGGGAGGAGGAGAGGGGAGAAGAGAGGAAAAACTTTTTTTTTTAAATAAGGCTTCCCCTTATGTATGGTATGATTGCACAAATGGTGTGACTCTACATCATACACAATCAGAAATGAGAAGTGTGCTCCATTTGTGTAAAAAATCAAATAAATAAATAAATAAATAAATGTAAAATTTAGGATGCAAAAATAAACATGTAACTAAATAAGCCTTAGCAATGAGGGCTATATGCACAAGGTGGAAGGTGAAGGGGCCACTGTTACATTCGTACCTTCTGATGAGCCCAGCCTGATTCTATCTTAAGATTGAAAGCCATTTCGACAAGAGGTCATAAAGGTTTATTTTTTGTGGGACTGAGGTTGTGGTGCAGTGGTAGCGTGCTCGCCTAGCACGCGTGAGGCACTAGGTTCAATCCTCAGCACCACATAAAAATAAAATAAAGATATTCTGTCCACCTACAACCAAAAAATAAATATTTTTTTAAAAAAGGTTTATTTTTTGTTTTACTTGCTTGGACCATGTTCGGCTTTGATTAGGTAACTGCCCTCCTTAAAATCTCAGTGGCGCCCCATGTTGGAACCCGAGTTTACTCCCTTATCTAATGATGTTAAGCATGTAAATCATCGATTTGCTCTCTGCTTCTGTATTGCATTTGCCAGAACTCTGCCAGTTGTGAATTCCTAAGATACCTACCTACCTTTCTAATTCTCTGTGTTATAAAAACCTCCCGGCTCCTGGACAAGGCTGGTGCCCTCACTGTTTGAAGGGGACAGCCGCTGTACAGCTAATTTGTGTGCACAATATAAGCTTGCTTAATTTGATTTAAAATTGGAGTCGGTGGCCCTTTCTTTGCATCCTGGGTTCAACAATACAAAGAAAGGGTGATTTGTGAGAAACAGCAAGTCTGGGGGTTCTTTTACACAACCTGGTATTCAGCCTTAGTTGGGACCAACCGGAGCGCTTCCCTTTTGCCCGCCCTAATTCTAAAATTAGCCAATCGCATGGATGGCACGAGGAACTCCTCCAATGGGAGCAAAGGTCGGTGCCACCGGCTTGGCAGACGAACTGCCTCCCCCACCCGCTTGCTGGCCTGGCTAGCGGCCCTTCTGCAGAAGGAAAGGTCGCCTTGCCCACCCATTTCAGTAGCGTTTTGATTTCTTGGGCACCTCGATATTTCTAATAGGAGGTACGGCCTTCTGCTTTGAAGTTGGGGAACTCGGGGCCACAGACGCGCAAAGGCACAGAGCTTGGGTCTCCCTCCTGAGCGGCCGTGGGCCCTGGGTCCCTGGCTCCAGGGTAGGGGGCAGACAGGTGACCCCATGCCTCCAGGTGCCCCCAAGCATACCCTAAGATTTGAGAGAGAAATCCCAATCTAGATACTCAGCCATTCATCCGATAAGCATTTATTTGGCGTCCACTCTGTGCCAAGATGGCTCGGGCTGCATCCTCTGGAGTCGGTTTGAAGCCTTTTGGTTTTCAGTGCTGGAGATTGAACCCAGGGCCTTGGGCATGCTGGGCGAGCGCTCTACCACTGAGCCACGTAAGGGAAGACACCAGTGAAGGAACCAGAGGGAGGAGAGGCGGCTCAACAGGAACACAGGTCTATTCGGGACAAACCTGCAGAGGGGGCCCAGCAGAGACCCTGGCCAATCTTCCCCTGACAGCCTGGGCTCGGGCTAGGGCGTGAGGGAGGGGAAACTCTGCAGTTAGGCCAATGGTCAGGGAAGGGGCCTTGTGGTGTTAGTATCATGAGGAACCAGGAGTGTCCAGGACTTCAGTCCTAGATAACCACTCCATGACGACGGAGTCTCCTCTGGGTGTAGGTCCGGCTGAGTCAGCGATCTGGAGGTGACTCTTGTTGCAGGATGAGGATGAGTTTCCAGATGGTGCTGCCTGGCTCAAGTCCTTTCCAACAGCCACGTCCCAACCTTAAGAATGTCTTTTTTTTTAATAGCTGTTTCCTAATTTTTAAAAATAAAAATGTGAAAAACAGCTGTGTCTTCCATATGTGCAAACGCACGGCAGTGAAGCTCAGCGTGTGCTCGCTGCCCGCCCCGCCCACACGTCCACTGCCTGCGTGTGCACGGCCCTGTCTCTGCTCCCCTGCCCTCTCCCTCTGTTCCAGCTGGGCAGGGCATTTCCCCAACGCCACTGATTCGAAGCATTATTTTGAAATGTCTGAAGTGGCTCAACCTAAACCACAGTACCACAACCGCAGGCGGCCCTTCCACCTGGTATCTGTCCCCAAGTGTCCTTTCAGGTCAGCTGTCCACCTTAAGGGGAAGTCCCACGAGAAGCCACGTCCTGCTGGGAACACAGCCCTGGCTGCTCGCCCACCACGACTTATTTTTAAAATGGACATGTTTTTTTCTCTTTCTCTCTTCCCTGCTTCTCCCTAATCTGTCCCCTCCCTAATCTCAGGGGACACAGAATCACCTTCCTTCCCCCTCCTAGGCAGGTTTATCTGTTCCTGAGCACTCACTCACCTAGGAACAAAGTAATCCAGACTTGACGATGGTACCAGACTCTCTCTCAAGTTTGTGAATCACAACTCCAACAGAGAAAACACGGATGCAGCTTTGACTCTCCTCTGTAAGAGCCCCTGTCCCAGTTCCCCTGGTCCTCCGGCCTTGCTGAGCCTGGGCCCTCTGGGCATCTGGACCCGGCTCCTCCCATGGCGCCCACGCTTGCTTACTGATGAGCTCAGGAGTAGGGATGCTGGCAACCAAGGGGGAGGCCAGAGAAGCCCAAGGTGGAGCTCTCAGTGACAAGCTGCGCATTCCCCAGTGATAAGGAGAGACCGGCCTGACCTCTCTGCTGACTGTATCATAGTCTCCATGGGGGTTGGTGCTAGCCCAGAGCTCAAGCTTCCCCTGGCAAGTCTTGGAATGTTTTCCCGACTGTCTTGGAATGTTTTCAAATTTACAGGGAAGACTGCCCAGGCCCACTGTACGGGGACCACAGCAACAGGTCCTGCAGCGAGGCAGAGAGGTTGGGCTCTACTCTGGTACAGCAAGTGGAATCCACAGTAAGAAGCCGGTGGAGCAGTGGATGGACCAAGAGAAGCAATGGGGTTGCAAAGGATTCTGGTTTGTGTCCAGCAGGATTCTTGCTCAAGGCAAGCCAGGGGGACCAGTCATCACCTGGGGCGGCAGGGAGGAACCTGGCCAGATACCCTGGTCAGATACCAGGGGCCATCAGATATGTGCAGAGGTCTTTCTAAATTGACTTAGCAGGCTTCTTGCTAAAAGTGGACTTCAGAGGAAGCTCACAGATGGGCCTGGAAGGTCCCAGAGCTGAGGCTGTGGGTGTCCTGACCTGGAACACATACCTACACACCTCCTTGCCCTCCAGCCAGGAGTGGCTAGCCTGCCCTGCCTGTGCAATCAAGGTGGACCCAGTCCTAAGGATAGGGCAGCAGGCAGCCCTCCCAGCCAGCATCCTGACCTGCACTTGGAGTCCGCTGTGAACCTAGTGCCAGGGACGGGAGGACCGGCCCACCTGCTGCCCAGAGAGGTGGCTCACTCTGGCTCCCTCACACACAGTGTGGAGCAAGCCCTGGAGGGACCTGGGCAGGAGGGCGCCCAGGGCGCGGCAGCGCTGAGACTGCCATAGGGAAAAGCTGTGCACCCAGGGGAAGGCAGTGTCTTTCTCAGCTGCGCCTCATTGGGCAGGGCCTGGGTTCTTCATCAGGGAGGCCCGTCCCCAGGCCACAGCACCCACTCACAGATGCAGCCCCAGTGGCCCGGCCAGGAGCAGTCTGTGACGTGGTCCTGAGGTCTCCGGAGTCGCGGGGTGAAGGAGCTGGGGAG
This sequence comes from Xerus rutilus, assembly GCA_028644305.1. Taxonomy (NCBI): domain Eukaryota; kingdom Metazoa; phylum Chordata; class Mammalia; order Rodentia; family Sciuridae; genus Xerus; species Xerus rutilus. The sequence goes on from CM053400.1 coordinate 181,101,690, forward strand.
CAGCATCCTGCACCCCGCAGCGCTGCCTCCGCAACCGTGACACCACCATGCTTGACACTCTAGGGTTGTGGTCGCGTGTCCCCACTGTTAGGTCGGATCAGGGTCCAGGATCAGGGCACCTGCAGTCAGCAGCTGCGAAAAGGAGCGGCTAGCCAGACGCTGACAGTCACCAGTAGACACGCCTCCTGTCAATCAGCGGGTTTTCCTGACCTATTCAGGAAGGACTCTGGCCTCTTCCTGCCCCCAAGCCCTCCCCTTCCTAACCGGGCCTTTCGAATTCTCCCTACACCGGAGCCCCAGGGCCATCCTCCCGGACGCACTCTGATGGACGGATTCGCCGGAAAGCGTGTATTTTCAATAAAGCCTTGCCGAGCGGCTTTAGTCACCTCCTTCTGGTGATCCAGTCCTTATACCCACACTCCCATCTGTCCTGTGCTTCCATTCAAAGCCTACATGTGGGTCGCAGGGGAGAGCACTTGGCGATGAGCTCCAGCTCTCAGGAGCCCAAAGGCCAGTAGGAAGTGAGAGACAACAAGGAAATGTACTGAAGTTCCAGGTGTTTCCATGGTTGGGGGGAGGGTAGCTAGGGGTCAGAAAAGACCTTAGGGAGCTAAGAAAGCACACCAGGGAGGTCAGGAGCCACCTTCTGCACCAGGATTGGAAGCAGCCAGTTCAAAGTCCCTGAGGTGGCCGGGCGCGGTGGCTCACGCTTGTAATCCCAGCACTTAGGGAGGCTGAGACAGGAGAATCGCGAGTTCAAAGCCAGCCTCAGCAACGGCGAGGCACTAAGCAACTCAGTGAGACCCTGTCTCTACATAAAACACAAAATAGGGCTGGGGATGTGGCTCAGTGGTTGAGTGCCCCTGAGTTCAATCCCCAGTACCAA
>CM053400.1:181102675-181119188 GCA_028644305.1 Xerus rutilus
GTCCCTGAGGTGGGAGTGAGAGGAAGAGCCTGAGGCCACAGTGGCTGTGCACACTCCAGGTTGCCCCGAGCACTAAGGCGAGGCGGGAGCCAGATCCAGAGAAGGGCACCACCAGCTCACTTGGAGACGTCAAACAGCAACTCTGCTTCAGAGGAAACAGGAATAGCACATTCTGAGCCAAATGAGAGTGACCATGTCCTAGGGACACAGATTCAGTTGCCCTAAGTGACACATTCCACATGAAAGGGAAACAAGAATTTTTACAGCCACAGCAGAAGTAAGGTCATAAATCAGCACACTTAGGAGCACCAGGCAGGGGACAGCAGAGGGGCCGAGGTCTCCAGGGCTCCAGGCGGGGAGGTCTTGCTTAACAGTGACCAGGAGGTCAGGTCGCAGAAAGGTGAGTGGTACGCGGCTAGAAAGAAGCCTGAGGCCGTCTGGGCTCCCCGCCTGCAGCAGCCCAGCACCCCAGCCACCAAGTCAAGCCATCTGAGGACCTTCCACGTGGAGGCAGCTCCTCTAGGGTTCCCGTGGCCAGGCACACACCTGTGCCCACAGAGGCCCAGTGCAGCTCAAGTGCCCTGAGCTGGGAAGGCTCATGCTCGGACCCCTCGGAGAGGAGGCTGGGGAGGCAGGAAGGTATCTTCAGAGAGTGAGCTGGTCATTGAAGCCACCAAGGATGACGTCCCTGGGTCCCACTGAGGCCATTAGCCATCACGGCGCCATCTGAGCTGTCCTCTGTCCACCCTCTGCCTCTGGCGTAAGGCTACGTGTGACACATTACACAAGCAGCAGACCTACAGCCTACAGTGAGGAGCAAGCTCACCATGGCCTCCGGGAGGAAGCCTCCTCACCAGCCAAAGCATGGTGTCTGTGAGCATCAGTAGTGCCGGCTGCTGACAAGAGCTCCCTGGACCTGCAGGCACCTGTGCCTAATGAAATATGGTATTATCTTTCAATTCTAAGTTCTCACCAGGAACAGTGCACACTTGTGATTCCAGCAACTGGGGAGGCTGAGGCAGGAGGACCGCAAGTTCAAGGACAGCCTCAGTGACTTAGCAAGGCCCTCAGCAACTTAGTGAGACTCTATCAAAAGAAAAAATAAAGCCAAGAGTGGTGGTGCACACCTGTAATTCCAGCACTTAGGGAGGCTGAGACAGGAGGATCACGAGTTCAAAGCCAGCCTCAGCAACAGCGAGGCACTAAACAACTCAGTGAGACCCTGTCTCTACATAAAACACAACATAGGGCTGGGGATGTGGCTCAGTGGTCGAGTGCCCCTGAGTTCAATCCCTGGTGCCAAAAAAAACAAAAAACAAAAAAAGAAAGAAAAAGGGCTGGGGATGTGGTTCAGTGGTTAAGTGCCCCTTGGTTAGATCCCCAGTACCTAATAATAATAATAATAATGAAATTGATCTTCAGTGTTCAAATTACTGTAACTCTAAATCATTGGTGATTTTGTTAGGTAGTGGCTGCAATGAGCAGTGAAATGTAGGCAAGGTCACAAGTGCTCTTTAAATTACAGTAGCACAAGCCTGTAACCCCAGCACTTAGGGAGGCTGAGACAGGAGAATCGCAAGTTCAAAGCCAGCCTCAGCAACGGCGAGGTGCTAAGCAACTCAGTGAGACCCTGTCTCTACATAAAACACAAAATAGGGGCCTGGGATTGTGGCTCAGTGGTAGAGCGCTTGCCTCACACGTGTGAGGTACTGGGTTCTGTCCTTAGTACCACATAAAGATAAAATAAAGATACTGTATTCATCTTTAAAAAAAAAAACACACAAAACAGGGCTGGGGATGTGGCTCAGTGGTTGAGTGCCCCTGAGTTCAATCTCCGGTACCAAAAAATAAATAAATAAAATAAAATAAAAATAAATAAATTACTGTAGAATCTTTAAATTTCTTTCAAAGTAATGAAAAAGCAAACAGTGGTAGTCAATTTGTAGAAAATAAACAAGCAAAGGAGCTAATGGGAAAACACGTCAAAAGGAAAGGATCAATGGACTAGCTCTTGGCAGGGTCCACTGAGGTTGGCGTGGAGCTGGACTCATGGCTCTGTGTCTCTGTTTGTCTGAGAAAGAAGAGTCCTTTAGTAGCACAGCCGCTCTCAGGTAACTTCTGACCAGCTATGGACCCCAGTGCCCACATTAACATGGGGTTCACTTGTAGATGAATAGGATGGCCACCAGGACAGTTCCGGAGAGGACCGACTAAGGTCAACAACTCCCCACTTGACAGTTCAGAAGGTGGTCCCCGGCTCTCCTGGGAAACGCCAAACAGGAGTAAATTGGGAAACAGTGTGATCTCCTTTGCTGTGCTCTACTGGGAGATGACCTCTCTCTCTCTCTCTCTCTCTCTCTCTTTCTTTTTTGGTACTGGGGATTGAACTCAGGGGCACTCGACCACTGAGCCACATCCCCAGCCCTATTTTGTGTTTTATGTAGAGACAGGGTCTCACTGAGTTGCTTAGCGCCTCGCTGTTGCTGAGGCTGGCTTTGAACTCGCGATTCTCCTGTCTCAGCCTCCCTAAGCGCTGGGATGACAGGCTTGTGCTACCGCGCCCGGCTTCTACCGTAATTTAAAGAACACTTGTGACCTTGCCTACATTTCACTGCTCATTGCAGCCACTACCTAACCAATGATTTAGTTACAGTAATTTGAACACTGAAGATCAATTTCATTATTATTATTGTAAAATCCAAACACAAAATGGAGTCACTCTGGCTCAGGCCTGCACGTATCTGCTAACCTGCTCTTTGTGCTTCTGTGATTAATGCTTTGCTATGCTTGCTTCTCACGGATGGAGGTGCAAAACCACAGGCTGCCAGACCCCCTGGCCAGTTACCTAAAGTTCCAGGAACTGAAAGGGGACATAGGAGACATTGTCACGGTTGAACTGTAAATGACTATAGGTTGAATACCTGCCAAATCCTGTTGTTCTGAGTCATGTAGCTAGCCCACCCTATAATAACCTCTGAAACCCTCACTTCAGGGTCACTCTCTGAAGGAAAGGAGAGCTGACCCCAATCGATTGGCCTGTGTGCCTATTTCCTCAATAAACTTTGCTGCTTCTGCAGAGTCGTCTGGGCTGCACTTCTTGGGGAGAGGTGCGGGTTGGATGCAACAATTATTATTATTATTATTATTATTAGGTACTGGGGATCTAACCAAGGGGCACTTAACCACTGAACCACATCCCCAGCCCTTTTTCTTTCTTTCTTTCTTTTTTTTTTTTTTGGTACCAGGGATTGAACTCAGGGGCACTCGACTACTGAGCCACACCCCCAGCCCTATTTTGTGTTTTATGTAGAGACAGGGTCTCACTGAGTTGCTCAGTGCCTCCCTGTTGCTGAGGCTGCCTTTATACTCGTGATCCTTCTGTCTCAGCCTCCCAAAATGCTAGGATTACAGGTGTGTGCCACCGCGCCCGGCTTTTTTTTTCATTTATGATAAAGTTTTCTTGCATGGCCTTTGGTGTCTGGCTTTAAATTTTCTTGCATGAGAACACAAGCACTGAGATTCGGACTTTCAGCTCCCTGCTTTCTTATGACAACTGTATTTGTCCCGTTGTTTGGGTAGCACACAGATTCTTGGGTGAAGAATTAAACAGATAGCCATGTTACAGAAATTGGACAATTCTGATTGAGTTCCTTCCCAACAAATTCAACAACATTGGTCCTTTCCCCTGTTCAGAATGTTGTTTGTAACAGAGGTAGAGAGTGCTGGGAACCACAGCCTGAAGTCCCAGTGACCCAGGAGGCCGAGGCAAGAGGATCACAAGTTCAAGGCTGGCCTCAGCAACTTCACAAGACTCTGTTTCAAAATACAAAATAAATGGGGAGTAAGTGGATTGTGTGTGTGTAAGATGTGTAATTAGATGCATATGTGCATGTATATGTATATTACATCTGTACATGAAAACCGTAAAAAATAAATAAATAAATAAATATATGAAGCCAAAAATAAAAAAAAAAACAAAATAAAAAGGGCTGGTTTGTAGCTTGGTCGTAGAGTACCCCTGAGTTCATCCCCAGTACAAAAAAAAAAAAAGTAGAGACAAGAAGCCAGCCTTGTGAGAAATCAGGATGCCATGGTTTTTGTGGCCAAAACTGAATCTTATTTCTCAGTTCACCATCAGAAAGGGAAACAGAACTCCCGTGGACGTGACTTTGCAGTGTTGCCCATCTGCTTCCTGTTGGTGTGACCCCTGCACACAGGGAGCTGGAGACTCCAGGGTGGGGCGACGGTGTGGCTCTTCGGGCGCCAGCCCACCATCCTTTCCACAGCTGAGGCCCACGGGTCTCCTGGGGCGCTGGCCCTGCCTCGCGCTGCCAGGCTCCCTTCTCGTGCTGCTTCGTGTCCAGGAGTGGAGGAATGGCCCCCCGCGAGCGGTCAATGAGGCCAGCGTAGCAAGCAGGTTTTACTTAAGGAATGGACAGAGGACAGCTTGCCCTTCTGTGGCCCTCTGCATCTTTCTGTCATTCATCACTCTTCCTTTTCTTTCCCGTGGATGTGCCTCTGCAGGAACCCAAGAAAAATAACCTCAGCAACCCTTTTTGTTCTCTCCTTGAAAAGCAATCCTCACCCTCTGGACCCATGTCGACTGCTTGGTGTAAAGGGGCTTGGTGTCAGCCCCTTCTTGTCATTAGGGACCTCGTCCTTCTCCCCTGCGTGATGACCCGCCCTTCTCCCCACTTCGCTTCCTCTCTGCGCCTGGAGCAGCCGTGGCCCGTGTGCTGGTGTCTCATGCATTCTGCTAATACAGAATTTTCTAAAAAGAGTTTCCCCTCCTTTCCCCTCTTCCTGAAATAACATTCCCTCTGCATGCCCTACTTTTAAAAAGGAAGTTCTTCTCCAAGGAATGTCTTCCTTCACTTGCAGCAAATTCCACTTGTTCTAAAATCCCTGGTCTAGTGCCTCCACCTGCAAAGATGTTCCTTTTGGTTCTGACGTTTGGCTAATGTTGCAAAACCCACCATGAATGTTGCTGCCATGGAGACTAATTGTTTTTGTGCCACTGGGATAACACGAGTCAACCCAGCTGCGTGTGTTGGCACAGCCTGTGCAACGTAGCGACCCTATCTCAAAATAAAATAAAAAGGGATGGGGATGCAGCTCAATGGTAGAGAGGGGTTCAATCCCCAGCACCACTAAAAAAAAAAAAAAAAAAAGATCAGAGAGCAGCGTTCCAGGAAAACTCCTGTCGTTTAATGAAATCAAACTGTCCTTTGGCACCCATGTGCCTCTGAAATCTGCCCATCCTCTAGAAAAACCTGCAAACTTTCACCAAGTTGATCACACATAGACTCTTCCACAATATCCATCCCTCTCCAAAACCAAGCCCTTTGTAAGTCTTAGGTACCTAGCCAGCATGACCTGCAGAAGGGCCACTGAATGGCAGGAGCCACACCCCACAGGTAAGCACCTGGAAGCGGGGGCTGGCATGTCCCGGCTGCCCCAGGTTAAGTAAGAAAACCATTGTCTCAAGGTCTCCTCACACCCTTCCAGGTGGCCTGAACCTAGCCTTATCACCATGCTGTCACAACCCCCAGTCCTGAGCAACCAAAACATCAAGGTCCTCACAGAGAAGTTGCAAGGGCTATTCCAAGGGTAATGAACCAGTTGGGGACAGGAAATTGAGGCCAAAACAGAGACTCAGTTTCCTTAAAAAATCTACCTCTGAGCACTACAACTTCCTGTGCTGCGTCAAAAGTCAGAAGGTGGACTTGGGCGGGACTCTGGAAACTTCCCTGGGACCCCCAATAAAACTGGAGGGCAGGAGAGGCCTGCCTCTCCCCTGTGAGAGGACCCACTCTCTCACTTGAGACTGTGCCCTTTCCCATGCCTTCTAGTAAACTCATGCCTGTAACCAGGTCCGATCCCAGGAGCTCGGGGTGGGGAGCTTGGCAGTGCCTCAGCTTCCCAGAAGGCCCTTGCCTGGTGACAACCTCCTTGACCTTTCGCCTTTGTCCAGGCCTTTAGATGGCACTAGACCTCTTTCTGTTTGGGAACCATGATTATTATTAGAATCAAAATTTGCCTTCTTTCCCTCCACAGTCTCACATCCCAGGACCTTCCTCACCGGACACGCTGGCTGTCCTCACACGCAGCACGGTTGCCCTTCCTGCTGGACCAGGGCTGTGCATCCTCTGCAGGGGCCCCTGTGGACATGCTCCCACAGTGCAGGGGAGGTGCCCAGAGAAGGGCAACGCCGGAGCCTGGTCGCCCCCACTGCCGCTCTCAGCCGGCTGAGCGCAGCACCCCGTGGACGCCTGCTGCAGATGGGCCCATCCTCCAGGTAGACAGCAGTACCAGCCTCCTGGCCATCGGGCCAGGGCTCAACCTGTACCTGCCGGGGCACGCTGAGCCCCAGGACAAGACGGGGAGACGCCCAGCAGGAAATATGCCCACAGCTTCCAGGTGAGACAGACGTGGACCAAGACGGGAGGAAACTGTGGCCATGCTCTCCAGCCTTCCTTGCTGTCTGTTAGAGCCTCTCCCCACCCCCACAACCCCATTGCCAGCACCTGCCACACTGAGTTGCACATCACAGTCCAGCAGTGACACACACGCGGGCCACAGAGGGCTAAGAAGGGGCAGGGCAGCCCCAGAGGTTGCAGAGGCTGAACTAGAGCGACGGCAGAGAGCAGAGGGAAGGCGGTCACTGCGGGCGGTCAGGTGAGGTCCGGAACCAGCTGAAGAGCTAGTTCAGGGCGCAGCGCTTATTCTAGGCTGGACTCGGAACAGCAGGCAGTTTCCAAGTGGGCCTCGTTAAGTGGAGAGACGGAGTCCAAGGAAGAAGTCAGAGGGTCACCCCCCATTCATCTCGTGACTGTTCACCAGATGGTCTCGTCAGTGGAGTCTTTGGCCAGGAGTCTGACTCTGGGGATCCAACTAGTCAGGTCAGCCCCTTGCCCCAAAATCCAAACTGAAAAGTTCCTGGTGCAAAGGTGAAAGGAACTAGAGGAGTGTGGCGACTCCTGGGAGACCGTGGATCACACCCTCAGCCCTGGCTTCAAGGGGCTGGCAGGAACTAAGGTCTTATAGAAAGGTGGATGAGGGCAAGCACTAGGGGTCCACAAGGGCTGGGGCTGCAGACAGGGACCCACCGGGCTTTTCACGGCTGCCAAGCGGGTGACCTGGATCAGGCATGTTCTGGTCCATCCTTATCTCAGGGTCCGTCAGGCAGGCCTGGGTGAGGGTTACTGCGGCCTGGGGGAGCTTTAACTCAGTCCTAGATGTTTGCCCAGCAGACCTCATTCTCCGAAAGTGGAGACAGAGTGGCCAGGTCCCTCTGCCTGCCTTAGCCAACCACTGGACCTGTGCACAGTGAAGAGCAAGTCCTCATTACAGTCTGCTATGTGGGACGTGCTGCTGTGTCCTACCTTGGGGTGTCCTTCTTTTTTGGGGGGTACTAGAGATTGAACCCAGGGGCACTCTACCATTGAGCCACATCCCCAGGCCTTTTTTGGGGGGGGTTACTGGGGACTGAACTCAGGGGCACTCGACCACTGAGCCACATCCTCACCCCTATTTTGTGTTTTATGTAGAGACAGGGTCTCACTGAGTTGCTTGGCGCCTCGCCGTTGCTGAGGCTGGCTTTGAACTCGCGATGCTCCTGCCTCAGCCTCCCTAAGTGCTGGGATTACAGGCGCGCCAGGCGGGCTGGAGCTGCTAGCTCTGTAACACAGCCCTGGTTGTGCGGCCACTGCAACTTATTTTTAAAATGGATGTGCTTCTTTCTCTTTCTCCCTCCTCCTCCCTAATCTCTCCCCATCCCTAATCCCAGGGGAAACAAGATCACCTTCCTTCGCTGTCCTAGGCAGACTCATCTGTCCCTGAGCACACACCCACCATAGGAACAAAGGATTCAGATCTGGGGATGGCACCAGAAGAGCTCAGAAATGACTGTCTCCTAAATTAACAAGTGAACAACCCCAACAGAGAACAACGGAATGGAGCTTGGAGTCGCCTCTTCAAAAGCCTCTGTTCCTGCTGATGGGCAGAATCACAGCCTCTGGGACAGAGGCAGTCCCCTGTGTTTCTCCTTTGCTAGCAAAGCAATAACTTTTTCTTTTTCTTCTCCTGGTTATTGGATTGGCATTGGGGACAAGGACCGAGCTTTCGTCAACAGCTTCGCCTGGCCCTGGAGGACCTGTGAGGAGTCAGCCCGCGAGCCCTGTCTTGCCATCCACCCCAGCAGCCCCCAGGCAGCTCCCTGCTCCTACTCGCTCACTCTGGGGCCTGTGGTCTGCTGCTTCCTACAGCGTCTTCTGCAAGTCACTTTCTTATCTGCCTTGGAAGGGACTTAAAGAGCCACTTAAAGCCCATGACCTTGCTGTGCAACCCTGCTGTCACCAGCTGCCACCCAGCAGCACCAGGACACCTGTAAGCACTGCCCAGGCTGGGCAGGGAGACTTGGGGGCAGGAATGACTTCTGAATGTCAGAAGGGCCAAGTCAAGGGGTAGAGGGTCGGGTAGTTCCAGGGCTGCTGGACCCGCTGTGCTGCCACCCTGGGTGCTGAGTGGTGAGAGGAGAGCAGCTGGCCCAGGGCCAGGGCCTGCTGGCTGGAAGCTCTGCTCAGCCCACCTGCACCCCCTCAGGAGGGGTCTGCTGGGAACAGTACGTAGCAGTGGATGGTGGCCAGCAGGAGGGGGAGGGCAGCCCCCTCAAGGAAAATCACTAAGTTTAATTTAATTTTTAAATAAATTAAAAATGTTTAAAGTCCAAACTCACCAGGCTGCAGAGGAGGTGCCAGGTGCCTCCATAACGGGACAGGGAGCAATCCAGCTCCCTGACAGTGGGAGAAACCACCGGTCTTCCCACTCCACCTAGCCCTGTCCTGGGTGTGTGCCGGGAGGAGGCCAAGGGTTGGGGACACCTCTCAACCACAAAGTCCTCAAGGTAAGGACCGAGGAATGCTAAGACCCAGCCATCCAGCAGACAGAGGCTAGCCACCTTCTAGAAGCCCTTGGAGGTGACGCCAAGTCTGTAAAAGGCCACGGGGATTCTCAGGGACAAGCAGTGCATGGCAGAGTGCGAACCCAGACCTCCAAGGCAGGAGCTAGGAACGCCAGCCGGGCCCTGTGCAATGGAGTGCCCAAGGCCCCCAGGTCCCCAGGGCCCTGCTGGGGTGGACGTTTCCGTACCTAGGAGGCAAGCCCAGAGGCAACGCTCAGTCTGCGCTGTCACAGGCTTGTGTCAGGAACTCCCAAGTGGGACAGGTTCCCGTGACCAGGGTCCACCTGACAGTAAAAGCTTCAGGCAGCTTTTCACTACGGCAAACGAAAGACCTGTCGAGAACAGTTTTGGAGGAGGAAAAGTTAATTTGGGGGTGAGCTCAGGGATTTGGAGGTCTCAGTCCACAGACAGCTGGCTCCATTCCTTGGGACCTGAGCTAAGGCAGGACATCACAGCAGGAGGGTGTGGTGGAGGCAAGCAGCTGAGCAGCTGGGGACGTGGCACCACTGCCGTCAAGGGCACTGTCCTTAAAGTTCCACATCAAGCTCTTCCCTGCGATGCCCTACTGGCTGGAGCTGGCCCGCTCCTATCATCACCCCGAGGCCATGCCTCCTCTTTCACTCACAGATGGAATTCTCGCTCTGTAGGCCAGTTGAGAGCAGAAGTTTGAAGTAAGGCCTCTTCCAGGCTTTTTTTTTTTTTTTTTTTTTAATATTTTTTTAGTTGTAGATGGACACAATGTCTTTATTTTATTGCCTTGTATGTGGTGCTGAGGATTGAACCCAGGGCCTCTCGCATGCGAGAGAAACGCTCTACCACTGAGCTACAATCCCAGCCCTCTTCCAGGCTTTGAAAGCTTTAACCGACCCTGGTTCCCGTATGAAGGGGGTTGTCCCGAGGATCCCAGGAGTCAGTAAAGGGGTCTGGCTCTCCCTCCATACCCAGCCATCCAAAGCCTGCAGTATCCAGCTATCCCCAGGAATTCTCTGAGTTGCCGTGTGGTCTGGGCGAGGGTGTCCCCCATAGGGCAATCCTCTCTTCCCCTAGCCCACGGGTTCCTTGAGACAGGTGTGCCCTAGATGATGAACCTGTGGTCGGCACACTCGGGCTTCTTACATCCTCTAGCAGCCAGGTGACCCACGAGCAGTGGCCGTCCGACCTTCCTCCTGGGTGGTGCACATAGGAGGGTGTCATCCACATCTTGGAGGACAGTTACAGATGACCTGTCCTTAAATCCCGCTAGGTCCTTGGAGAGGGCCTGCCCAAACAAATGGGGACTATCTCTGAATCCTGTGGTGACACTGTCCAGACTGATTGGGACCTACTGTCTGGGTCTTCAAAGGCAAACAGATATTGTAACCGACTGTCTAGGGGTACGCAGAAGAAAGCATCCTCCAAACCTAACACCATAAAACAAGCACTGGCCGCTGGGATCTCAGACAGCAAACTGTCCGTGTCGGTCACCAGAGAACAGAGGGGCACAACTGCTTCACTGGACATCCTGAGACCTCAGACCAGGCGCCTTTCCCTGTTTGGTTTCTGCACTCCTAAGTTGGGGTATCACAGGGGCTATCGCAAGGCACCAGGAGTCCCTGTTGCGTAAGGTTTTGAAAGATCTCCAGTAAACCTCTCTTTCCCCCTGGGCGCAGGGGGTGCCGTCTCTGGCATGGGAAGATGGAGGGGTCCGTCCAGGTTATTTTAACTGGAACCGTGCTCTGCTCGCCCAATTTTGCCCTCGGTGGCCCCTGCTTGTGGCTTGATCAGGGTTTATGTCACATTCTAATAGAAGCAGACATAATGGGCCCTGGGGACCCAAATTCATGGTGATGGAGGCCTGAATGTGGAGAGTGTAAGGGCAAAAAGATCAAGGGCGGCAGCAAACTATGCAGGTCATTCCAGGCTTTTATTCAGGAGCAGGATTCATCTGCGAAGGTGGTGGTGGGGACCCATTCTCCTGGTGGAAAATGAGCCACTGAACAAAGAAAGGGACTGGGTTTTTACAGGTTTATGTTGGGGGTGGCAGAGTGGAGACGTGCCGGTTTTCTTGGGCACTTAGGAATTTGGGGCCAGTTCCATAAATCAATGAAGTGGTCAGTTTTAGTGCCCAGAAATTTGGGCTCAGGGGTCAGAGTCCTGCGAGCTGCGGACCGAGTGTCTCCGGCCTGGCGGGGCACTCTTCCCTTATCTGCAATTAGTCTCAGGGAAACATTGTCAGGGGAAGGAGGGGTGTTAGTGAGGGCTGTTTGCCTCTCCCCTCAAGCTACGCTGCTCTCCTTTCCCATCACCTATTAGGAGCATGTCTTCCTCATAAAGCAGTAGGGCACTCTGGGACGCTCAGGAACAGGAGGAAACATCACCCTATCCCATTCACAGCTTAATGAGGGAGTGGGACGTCCAGTGCTGGGCCGCCCAGACACCTCAGGCAGCACGGCGTCAGAGGAAAGAGCACAGGGCAAGAGAAGAGTATGGAGAAGCTGGCCCGGTGTCCAGAAGGAACGGGCCTTTCGGCTCCCCGCTGAGAAGCATGCCTGGGGCTCTTGTGTGGTAAGGAGAGTCCTGGGAGCCATTAAGGTTGACCCCCCCCCAGGCCCTTCAGGCCAGGCTGGGGGGAAATCTGGTCCTGTGAGCCTGCACCCTCGAGGCCATTCATTCCTCCGGTGATGACCCTGACAGATGACCCTGACAGACAGCGCAGGGCCTTGGTCCTCAAGGGGTTGCTTAACCGGCTGGCGTTCCCACTGGAAATGTCCCTCTTTCCACAGTGTAAGCACTCGGTGATCTGCGGTCCATTCCACTTGCCTCCTTTAACACCCGGAAGCTTGCTCCCTGCAGGGCAGTGACCAGTGCTCCGGCCTCCCTTTCATCTCTGCGGTCCCCCTCCTCCCTCTCCTCCTGATCTATTATGAAAGACAGATGCTGGGAGTCAGAGGATGTCATCTAAGGACTGGTCAGCGCCATGTGTCCACTTTTTTAACTTCCTATAAATGTCTGTGGCTGACTGAACAATAAATTTACCCTTTAAACTTATGTGGCCCCTCTGTGGATTCAGGATCCTGTGACGTGCTTTCCCAGCACCTCCCTGAGTTTCTCCACAAAGGTCGTGGGTTTCTCCTGAAGGCCTTGGTGGATTCAGATTTCTTACAGTAATTGACAGGCTTCTGCCTCGACCTTCTGAGAACTTCAAGGACCAGAGCCTGAATACGTCTCCTTTTCCAATCAGCCTGTTCATCCTTCAGATCCCACTGGGGGTTGTTGCTAGGAGCCACCTGCGCCTCAGGTGGATCATTAGACCTGTTCCTGGTCTAGGCTGCAGGAGCATGGCTGAGACCCAGAGCACCTCCAAAATGCACAGCTGCCCTCAAGACAGTCTCCTTTTCATTAGAGGTCAAAGTGTGGTTAAGCAGCAACATGAACACCTTCCAGGCGAGACCGAACACCTGACACAAGTTTTGGAACACCTCAATGTATTGACCTGGGTCTCCGAGAGCTTCCCTAAGTCCGTCTTTATTTGCCGCACATCTTGAAGGGAAAGGGAGCATGGACCTTGGTTGGCCCAAGTCCTTCGCCTGGCATTTCCTGCAGGGCAGGATGTTTTGTCTTCCTTGAGGGAGGATAATGGGGGTCCAGGTACGGCGGCCGCGAGGGCTGCTGGCAAGGCTTAGTAGAAGCTGGGGATCCTTGGGATTTCTGGGCTCTTCTACCCGGGCAGGTGTCTCCCTGGACTTCTCTCACCATGGCAGCAATCTTAGCTGGGTCTAGTTTATACTGCGATATAATTTGGGGTTCTCCCTTAGAGCAAGGGAACCAAGATCATTTTCCTTCCTTTTACAAAACAAATTAAGCTGCAAGATAGTATTAATACTCCCTCCGGTGGCCATGATTCTCTTGGAGTTTGCACTGAGGTCACACCTGACAGCAGAAGAAAATCAGGCACTTTCCTGAGTGTCTGTGGATCAAAACTGTCCCAGATTTTCTGTAGACAGGCTAGTGGTGAACAGCAGTGGCCTTGGGGATGCTTTAGGAGCTGGACGTTCGGAATCACGAGGGCCTGTTTTAGTCGGGTTTTGTTTGTTTTTGCTGCTGAGACCAAAAGACCTAACAAGAACAATTGGAGGTGGAAAAGTTTACTTGAGGCTCATGGTTTCAGAGGTCTCAGCCCGTAGATGGCCAACTCCATTCCTTGGGGACTGAGATGGTGAAGAAGCAGCTCAGAAGGTGGCCACCAGGAGGAGAGAGGGAGAGAGCTCAACAAGGACAAAATACATGCCCTGAATGCAAGCCCCCAGGGACTCACCTCCTCCAGCCACACCCTACCTGCCTACAGTTACCACCCAGTTGATCCATTTCAGAGGATCACGTTAAGGTGTTTCACCTTGAAACCTTCTTGCATTGTCTCACACATGAGCTTTTGGGGGACACCTCACACCTAAACCTGACAGTACCCTTCCTAATGCAAGCTTGTTCTCCAAATCAGAGGGCCCTGTCCTGAATGGGATTCCCATGCATTCACAAATGCTGGGGATCTTCCCTGGGCCAGACATGGTTTGAGGTGCCAGACATACAGATGAAGTCCTCTGCCCTTAAATCCGTGAGAGATGACACTCGAGTGGATAGACGCTGAAACAAGTAGCAGAAACAAAAACTGAAGGGAATACCAAGACACAGTGTATGTGCCCCGTGTGGGATCAGCATTCATCAAATTCTGCTCCAGGCGGGGAGGGAGGGGGCGGCTGGGGCTCCAGAACACAGGACCAGCCCCAAGCTCAGGATGAAGAATGGGAAAAGAGGTTCCAAGGACAAGAAGCATGAGCAGCCTCACTTAGACCTGGCCTGTCCCCAGGTGGGACCAAGGACCTAGATTCAGAGTGACAGCCAGGCCATTGCTTGCTGGATTCCACTGTTCTGGGAACAGCCAGGACATCGTCCCAAAGCTGTGGAGCCCTGATTCACAGATGTCACCACACCACAGCAGAGACATCTTGCAACACACTACTTTTAGCCCCAAGGAATAAGCCCCCAAAGCCCTTCCAAATTGATCTATCCCACAATCCTGTGAGAAGGCTTCCCTGCAGACCATGCAAGAAGGTGGCCTGTCCCTGAAGACACATGCTCCCTGAACATGCCCGTAGTCTGGCTCTGGTGGCAGGCCTATCACAGGATGTCTTGGCCTCAGCCCCAGCCCCACCCTGGCTGCCCTAATGCCCTGCCTCACTGCCCCAACTGTGTCGCCCCCACTCTGGGAATGGAGCTAAGGAGCCCTTTCCCTGGGGCCCTCCCTCCGCCTGTCACCGCAGCTGCCACCCAGAAAGGCTGCAAGGCCAGGTGAGACTGCTTCTATAGGAAATGTACCACAAAGAGTGAAGTGTGACTGTTGGAACAGCAGGTGGTGAGAATCGGCCACCCCCAGCCTCTGGAGAGGGCTTGGCCGAGGGGGCAGAGGGCCTGCCAGCCTGCAGCCAGACAGCAGCTCCCTGCTGACATCACCGAATAGTGGCCTCCCTGGCCTGCCAGGGAGAAGCAGAGGTCAGGGTCCCAGGCAGCTGCAGGGCCCACACACAGCAGCCCTCCATGTGTAGGTTGGTTGAGGCCCGTCCTGGGTCCTTGCAGGTACCACACACGATGGTCCTGAGGGAGCAGGAGACGCACTGGGACTTCACTCCAGAGGGCCTCAGAGACAAGCACAGGGACAGGCCAGGCTGACTGGGGGACCCCACAGCTGCTGCAGCACACAGGAGGCTGTGTCCTGACAGCACAGGAGGTAGCCCTGTGCCCAGGAGAGGTTCCAGCTAGATTTGTCAAAACCAGTGCCAGGGACCACAGAAACCAGAATCCCCACTTCCCAACCCCAACTTCATCCTGTTTCACCCCAGGATACCCAACTTTGGGACGGTCGTCCCAGAAACTGTCTGGCCTGGAGGCAGGAGCAGGGACTAGCCAACCTCAGAAGCCTAGGCCAAGGGCAGGCTAAAGGACCGGTGACGCTCTGTCCTCCGGCAGCCTCACCCCCATCCACCCACCCACTCAGCCAAGGGATTCCAGTCTGCACCTTGGACCTCCGGGAGGCGGGCCTAGCCCCCACCAGCCTGGGCATCAGTGCCTGCCACTCTGACCCGGCCTCTGGTTAAGCCTCACCAGGTCTACCCTTCCTGAGAGCACTGGCAGGGCACATGGCAGGATCGCGGGCCCCGCGGGAGGCTGGGCGCTGCCGGGGGTGGGGTGTGAGGTCTCAGTTCCCTCTCTGGGTGTCACATGGAACCTGGGAACGCCGCGGGCTCACAGGCTGTGGGATCAGGTAAGAGCCACAGGAAGCCCCGCAGGCCGGCGCCCTGGGCGGTCCCGGGGGTCGGAAACCGTCCCCGAGACCCGCCCCCAGCACCAGAGACGCCGGGGCCCGCCCCGGACCCCGCGCGAGGCCCGCCCCCCGCCCGCCGGACCGCCCCGGCTCCGCCCGCGGCCGCCTCCCCATCCGGCTGGCCGCGGAGTCTCCTGCTGTCGCCGTGCGCGTCGTGCGAGGTTCGGGCAGCTCGGCGAGGCAGGCGCCTGCGTCCTCCGGGCGGTGAGTCTGCGGGCCCGGCCCGGGTCGCCCACGCCACCCGGGGAGGCCGCCTGGGCCGCAGTGCACCGGCGCGCGGCTCGCCCGGGAGGGCGCGGAGGAGCCGCGAGCCGGGCTGGGGTGGGCCGGTCCCCAGGCGAGCCCCTCCTCCCACCCGGCCCTCCCCGAGCACCCGACGATCTGGGGCACGAGCGGCCGAAGACCGCTGCCCGGCCCTCTCCCGGCCGGACGCCCCTCACCCAACTCCGGCAGCCGGGACTCCCCGCGGGGCTGGCCTTCTGGACTGGGGAGGGAGCCGTGGGGAAGCCCCTGCCCGGGGAGGGGAGAACCAGCTCCCTGGGTGGGCTGATTCCCGGGGGGCTGGAACCCGCCCCAGGGAGCGGGCTAGGTCGCTTTGTTTTGACCTAGATTATGCATGCGAAGGAGGGGCCCGGTTCCCAAGCCTCCTGAGGTGGGCCACCTGGTCCCTGGAGGCCTGGACAGTTCTTTCCTCCTTTGCTGGGCTGGCAAGCGCGAGGTGCCTGGCTTTCCCTGGGGCTGTGGGGCTAGGGAGGAGAGCTGGGCCTGGGTCCCTGGGCCTGGTGGCTCCCTCTGGCTGCCTTTCCAGTGCCCATCCAGTAACAGATACTCCCGTCTCCTGGTTGCTGTCCACTCCAGCGGGTGCCTTTACTCAGCCCTGTGGGGCTCACTTGGTCAGGTGCCCCCAGTGGAGGGGTGGGGATGCTGGCTGGACCTGTTTGTCCCTGTGCATGCCATAGCTTCCTTGGAGGCAGCCTGGAGTTCCTCCACACCACAACCTCACTTTATGGAGGAGGAACTCCCTCCTCCCTGGGCTGCCTGGTGGCAGGAACAGACCCAGCTGGGTTTGGCATTGACATTGACCATCTGGGACTCCTGTTCCAGACTCTAGGATGTCAGTAGAGGTTCAAGCTGGATGGCAGAGGCCTGCAGCTCTCCCTTTCAGGATCTGCGGGGGGGGGGGGGGGGGGGGCCCGGCC
>CM053400.1:181129621-181238541 GCA_028644305.1 Xerus rutilus
TGGAGGAGCTCCATGGACCTCAACAGGATAAATCCAAAGAAACACATGGCCAGACACACTTTAACCAAGCTGCAGGAACAGATTGGCGTTGTCACACCCCAGGTCTCGCCATGGGAGAAAGAGGGCAAGCTGGCCCGGGCAGAGGCACCCACGTGAGCGTGTGTGCTGCACAGGGGGACAACAGGCATCACTCTGCAGAACGGCCCAGGTCACAGAGGGAGTCCAGACCCAGGGCCTGTCCCACCTTGAGGGGACAAAGAGGCTGGATCAGCAAGAGAGACGTGTGACCCAGAGGGATGCTGGGCTGGAGAAGGTGCTGGGGTCTCAGCTGGAATCCGAGCAGGGTCTGCAGATATGATAATAGGGTGCCCTCCGTGTGGGTTCTGTGATTTTGATCATGGGACCGGTAGTTGTGTAAAGTGTTAGCTTTCAGAGAATCCGTGTGAAGGGTACAGAATAATTCTCGTACTTTTTTGCAACCTTTTTTATAAATCTGAAATTATTTCAAAGGGAAGTATTAACAATAAACCCGTTGAACGGAAGATCAGCTTCAGATGAGGCTCTGAATGCCTCTCAGTTGCCCACCTCTGCCGCAGGCCAAACAGGCTGCGTTTTCCTCAGTTCACATTTTGGAAAAATATTGGAGAAGAATGTGTTTGAAACGTGTTGAGCTGTCCCTGTGAGAAGATTGCATTCTTCTTTTTTGTTGTTAACTTCCACCTTAGTCAGAGAAGGTGTTAAGGATGGGTGAGAGGGGTGATGTGGACTTGGGAGAGGTGATAAAATCTGGACGCCGTGGCCGGAAGCCTGTGCTGGAAGGTCTCGCTCAGCTCCCCTGAGCACCTGTGTGCCGTGGGTGTGAATCACCATCAGCCTGAGCGCCTGAGGGGCCCCTGGAACAGCCTGTACTTGAGAAAACAGCCTGTCCTCCCTGTCCCTCAGCCCTGGGCTGCTTTTTCCAGGCTCAGGGAACACAGGTCCCTCCCTGAGCCATCCTGGGCCCCACGTCACCCACAGTATGGACCCTGCCCTGCTTCTCCTTGGGGTCTGTTTATGTGAACAACCGGAGGCATCAGGGCAGAGGAGGAGGTGAGGGCCGAGGGTGGTCCTAGAGGCAGGTGGGAGGCCAGGCCCGGCTGCCCCTCCTCCCAGCACCAAGGCTGCAACTGAAGAGCCCCAGCAAGCCCTGCTTCTGTCCTGTCAGGGCAGGGGTGGGTCAGGCAAGGGTCCTTGAGATACAGACCCAGGTGGAGACAAAGGGATGCAGGAACCAGGAGGGCCAGGTAAAAGGCACAGAGGCGTGAGGGGCTCCCGTTGGGGTCCTTCCTTCCTCCCCGCCAGTCTCGACCACCTTGTCATGAGAAGGATCCTCCTGGTTCCATAGTTGGCCTGGTGGGTGCAGAGCAGGTGGGGGTGGGGCAAAGCTGCCCATCAGGGCTATTTCCTTAAAGACCCTGGGCGGTGTGCTGTGTGCACATTACCCTGCAGGGAGGAGGGAGTGTGGTGGTGTCCGCCCATCTGAGACACCTCTGGAGTTCGGGGTGGGGTGTCCCCGGGGAGCTGTGAGCTGGGTAGCCCCCCTCAGACAGCAGCCTGTGAAGCTGTGGCTGCCGCCACCCAACACCAGCTTGGCCTGTGAGCCCAACCTCTGCAGAGCCCAGGACATCCTGTGCTGTGCTGGCAAGTGGTCGTCAACATACGGAGCCCCTGCCAGGTGAGGAGAGTGGGCAGCCTCTGAGCTCAGCACCCCTGGCCTCTTTCTGCTCCCCAGGGGCTCCTGCCTGGCTGTAGAGAAGACCGGAGAGCAGGGTGCCAGCCTGGGCAGGCCCCTCCCCAGGTCCTGGAGACTCACCAGGGTTCAGGCTGGTCTCTCACACCCTCCCTCTGAAGCCCAGTTCCTGCCATTGCTGCTCAGAAGAGCCACCTATAAGACAAAGAGGGCACAAGGCTGGGTGGCCCACGGAGTTAACAGAGAGCCACAGGCTGGGAAGCGAGGGGTCGGCCTGGAAGAGACCACCAAGAGGGTTTCAGAAACCCAGAGAGCCGTCCTTTCTGTTGGGCTCAAGTAGAAAGAGTTTGTCTCATCCACTTCAGTTCTGTGGGAAGACTCCAGCGGACGTGAAGCCCCTGCCCTTCTAGACCAGAGGACACGTGTCAGTCAGGGTAGATTGCCCACGTGTCCACAGATGAATCCTAACGGGCCCGGGGGCAGGCTGCCTGTCGCCCTTGCCTTGCTTTATGATCACTTCTGAATATTTTTCAAGACGAGCAGGTACAGAACTGGCTCCTTATTCCCAAAGGCTCAGAAGTCCCCCTGGCCAGGCCGTACCCAGGGCCACTAAGTCAGGGACAGTGGACAGTTCCCTCTTTCTGATTTTTGGCACTGGCTAGGCCTATCAGGCGTGTTTGAATGCTGGCTGCCAGCCTCCCCCCAGTGTACCTCTTCACCAATGGACACAGACGCCCGGGCCAACCATGGCCTCCAGTGCTGAGTCCGCCCCCTGCTGGCCCCACATGGACTCCAGGGCACCAGCTGGCACTATGGGCAATGATGGCCACAGCCCCCTCCTCGGAGGCCATCTGCCATCTGTCAGGAATTGCTTTCTCACACTGTCTGGGCTCCTCTTTCCGGGCACCACCGTTTTCCTGTTTTGAAGGTTTGTAGGGCAGAAGTCACATGTGGCTGGACAATTTGTGCATCGCCCTCTCCTGTCCTCTGGGCTGTGCGGCCTCCCCAGCTCTCTGGGTGTTGGGGTTCACCTGGCTCTGGCTGGGAGGCGGGATGGTGGGATAAGCAGGCAGGCTGAGGGCTGGCGAGCGCTGTTGCTAGTGTCCTCCTGTCTGTCTTGTGGTAGCAAAGGCCCCACCTCAGGGCAGGCTCTGGGGAGGCAGCAGGTGGCTGTGGGGGTCACTCAACACTTGAGATTCAGCCTCTGAGCTCCTGCCTCCCCCAGCTGCCCATGCTCCCTGGAGCAGCAGAGCCTCAGACCTCTGGCTGCAAACACCCTTCTGAGCTGTGCTTTTCCCTCCTGGCTTGTCAGGAGGGCCCTGTACATAGATTGAGGCCCAGTCCTCTAAACACCTCCATCCTGATGGCACACTTAGTCAGGCATCAGCCACACCTGGGGCTGGACGCCCACATGCCCTGGGTTCCACACTGCCCCAGGCCAGGCACAGGCGCAGGGCTGCAGGGGCTGTCGGTGCGGCAGCCCAGATCTTCCTGGTTGGACCCCATTCCCACCCTGTGGCCTCAGTTTCCTCCAAGGTCCTCACGACCTCCAGACTAGCCTCATTTCTTCCTGACACCTGGAGGCTCTGGGCTGTGAGCGCTTGCTCCCCTGGGTCAGATGTGGCAGATGTCACCGGGGGCTGCACCCACAGCTGCATCTTCAGGATGCCTCCCAAGGGGAACGATTTTCCCTCAACATGATCCTCGGCACCAAGGCCTTGAGCTGTGCTACACACGTGCGCAACAGGGACCATGTGCGAGGGCGGCCCGGAAGCTCCACAGGGTTGCCTGCTCAGCTGGGGCTCTGCTGTGAGGACCGTCCCTCCTGCCCACCTACCCCAAGTCCTTCATGTCTGTAACCCCCACTCCAGCCTCCAGCCTTTTTGGACTGGGTGAAGGGACTTGCCCTCCAGGGTGAGGGTCTCTGGGGTGCAGAGTCCAGAACTGCCACCCCACTCCCAACTTCTTCCTGAGCCTGACAAGTCTGAGCGACAGTCCAGGGCCTGCCCTCTGGCCCATCGAGGGTGCTGGGTGCCTCAGTGTCTCTTTCTGTTCCAGCTTGCTCCCATAAGCCACCTGAGGAGGGGCCTCCCTGACCAAGCTGTCACCTCTCCCGCTCTGGGCCAGCCAGATGGGTGGCACCTGTGCCTGCCCACAGTCCTGGGTTCCGAAGCCCAGCGAAGGCCAGTGATGGCAGACGGGAACAGGCATCAGCGAGCCTGATGGACGCAGGGTAGGGCTCGTGGGTGGCAGGAGGCGGGGCGCACCCGATGTCCTCTGTCCAAGGTGCTGACCGGGCCAAGCTCGCTCGGCCTTGGCTTCCCTTGCGCGCTTGGGGTAACACGCTTTGGCCTGAGATGCTCGCCCGGCGCCCGCAGGGGCAGGCGGGCCGGAGAGGCAGCGCTTCCTGCCTCCGAGAGCCGCACCACCGCAGGTTTGGGAGGCGAGTGTGGACGCCGGGCGCGGGGCGTTCTCCCTGGCGCTGAGCGCCTCCAGGCAAGGCGGGTGGGGACCGTGGTCCCTGCGCTGGGCCTCGTTAATCCCACAGTCGCCTGTGGGGAAGTGGCTCAGAGCGTTCGCCACACCAGGCCGCGAGGGCTCAGCCTGGCAGAGAGCACTGTGGGGCCAGGCGCCTTCTGGAGGGAGGCCGGGCCCTTCAGGAGCGCTGCTCTCCTCAGCAGCCAGCCCCGCGCCCACTCCAGCTTCTCGGCATCCTCCCCGTCCTCGGACCCGCGATTCTTCCCCGTGGCCCGCTAGCCTCCTAGTGGGTGTGAGAGGGTCCCTCGCTGTGGCTTTGATTTGCGTTTCCCAAATCGGCAGTGACATTCAGCTTCTTGCCACGTGCTCCTTGGCCCTGTACGTCTTCTCTGGAGACACGCCTATTCAGTCTAAGGTTCACAGCCGGTTATGCTAGTGCATGGACAGGCTTCCCAGAGACCCAAGAGGACACCCAGAGGTGCCTGTGAGAAGGCAGGTGTACTGAGAACCGCTCACGGGGAGGACCAGAGGCACCGTGCTGGACAGGCGCACTTGCACCTCTCCAGTGGCTCACCAGAAAAAGCACCCCGGTCCCTCCCGGTGCTCCGTCAAGGCCAGCTGGAGGGACCAGAGCTTGCCCCTGAACAATGTCCTTTCCAGGTCACTACAGGGAGGGGCGTGTGAGTTGGGCCACAGGAGCAGGGGTGTCACTCACCTGCTTTGCTGCTTGTGTGACCAGCACCCCAAGCAACAGCTCTCCTGGTGTGCGTCAAGAAGGCCGCTCCCGGGGTCTGGGCTGGGGCTCAGTGGTAGAGCGCTTGCCTAGCACGCACGAGGCACTGGGTTAGATCCTCAGCACCACATAAATATAAACAAATAAAATAAAGGTATAAAAAACACAATAACATTATTTTTAAAAAAAGAAGAAGAAGGCTGCTCCCACAGATGACGCTAGTGCCCCCATCGGCAGCAGGCGTGGAGAGCCGTGTCCTTCAGGATGGGGCTTGTCTGAGTGTTGCCGCCCAGGACCGCTCTCCTGTTCTCCTCACTCGACTGCGCCCCTGGACACGGAAAGGGGCGTTGGCGAACATGCTGTTGTACTGTCCTCCTTTTCCTGAATGATGACACAAAATCCCTTGCCAATTTTTAATTAGGTGTTTTCTTCATCCTTATTGGTTAATAGTAGTTCCTTCTATATTCTGTGTATTAATCTCTTATTAGAGAAATAATTAATAAATATTTTCTCCCATCCCTGGGTTGTCTTTTTGAGATGTCCTTCAGTTGACGGAGTGTCTTAGTTTGCTGTTGACTGTTGGTGAGATGGTTTCACCACCTGGCACGGGAGGCAGTCTGTAACTTACTGGGCCTCTCTTTCCCTCTCTCTCTCTCTCTCTCTCTCGGTCAGAACAATAATGATTCTCACGTTCTCCTCAACCACTCTCAGAGTGGAGGACTCCAGCCACGGTCACCCTGTGATGGAGCCGAGCTGAGTTCCACTGATTACGCTGCAGGAAGCTGGAAGCAGTGGGCTGGGAAAACCAGGCTCCCTCCATGAGGAACGTTCTCACGTCCAGTGCCAGCTGTCCACATGTGGTTCTCAGCTCCACCCTCCGCCTTTGCTGTTCTGCACTGAAGCCGGAGCCAGCCCTGCCACATCCCCACCTCCACCAGCCACTGCCACCTTGGGCTTGTCAGTAGAGGGCGCCACAGGTGGCAGGAAGACCTTCCTTTCTGGGCCCACTCCCTCCATCATTACCAGCAGCCTACATCAGGGGCTCCTGCTGTCGCCTGAAGCTGCCTACTGTCCACCTGGCTGCTCTGGCTGCATCTCCTGGCCCTGCTGCCCTCCTTCAGAGCCCAGACACCAGCTCCAGGGCCCTGGGACAGCTGTATCTCCTTGCCAGGCTCATGCCCTGCAGGTGCCTTTGGCAGAAACTGTGGCAGCTCCACCCACTTGGAAAGCTGAGGCCTGGAGGTGGGAGGTAGGCAGTCCCCAAGCACCCTCCACCTCAACTGCGCGGTGCCCTGTCCATTCCTGCCCCTCTGGGTGTGTGACCACCTTCTGCTGGTCAACAGTTCTTCCTGTGCCATCCTACTGGTGGGCACTGGCTGGGGTGATGCAGCAGGTCAACATACCCATGGCCTCACACACATGCCGAGTTTTGTGGTGGGACATCTGCCATCCATTCCCTTGTGATCTTCATGGGTACGTATGTCATTGACCATAGTCACCATGTATTACTGCAGACCCGCAGAAATTCCTCCGCTGAAATTGACCTTCCAACCCATGCTTCGCCTCACCCAGCCCCTGCTGACTGCCACTCTCCCTTCCAGTGGAGTCTCACTTGACTGGTGCCAGCCACAGGTAAGACCCAGCATTTGTCTTTCTGTGCAGGATCACGCCCCAGTGCCTTGCCTCCAGGCAGTACACCAGCATGCAAGACCCCCACCACGCAAGACCCCAGGGCTTTAGGAGCTGTGTGCCAGGAAACTGGGAAGAAGGCCAGGTAGCCTCCCATGCTCCAGCTGGGCTTTGCTTATCCGTGACAGAGTAGCCCTGGGGACACCACAGCACTTGGAGTGGCAGGTGCCCGACCAGCTCTGAGTGGGGGCCCACTCTCACTGCCCTCAGGAGGTGCCACAGCTTGTCACCCAGCAGTGGTCGCCTTGAAGTTGTGACGGGCCTCTGAAGACTGGTCATTCAAGTGGGTGTCGTAAATGTGACCAGCTGGCTGTGTCGACCAAAGGACGTCCTGAGACTCTGCAGGGAAGTCTCTGGAGCAGGAGAGCGTCTGTTCCCACACCCCTTCCACCTGTCAGGTGTGTCTCCGTTCTGCCTGAGCCAGAGGTGCCAGGATCCAGCGTCCCTCTGTTAAAGCTGGCACAACAGGCTCCTGAGGGACCTTCAGGCTGGGCCGTGGCTTGACCTTGTGCCTACCAGGGACTACCTGAGACTGTGGCTCTTCACCTGCAGGTCCCAGGACTGGCAGTTGGGGCCAAGGGGAAGCCAAGCGGGCGGATCAGACAGGTGCCGTGTAAGGCAGAGGTCATACGAGTGGGGAGGGCACTGTGGGACCATGAGGTCCAGAACACTCCACCCTCCCCACGGGAGCCCAGCGCAAGAGAACGACACTGTGGCCCGTCCCCAGATCTGTGTGCCCAAGGCTGAGGAAGCTGTAGGCTTGCCTTCCTAGCCAAGGCTGGTTCCCGAGGCATCACCTGGATGACCCTAAACACAAGGGAACCGGCCCCCAGGTGACTGTCCTTGCTGAGGAGCAGCTGCCGCTGTCTTTCCCATCTGGCTATTCTTGAAGGACCGACAGGAAGTACCATGAGCCCACGGGGACTGCTGCAGCTGACTCTGGCTCCGTGTGGCTGGGGTCTGCTCAGGCGGCTGTCTGCGTGGGAGCTTGACTTGCTCCTCCCAGGGTGGACTGAACACATCAAAGGAACTCAAGAGGCAGCTGGATGGGCAACCTCGGCCAGGTAGAAGCAACCCAGTGGCCTGATGGCATGGATGACTGCATCCTGGGGGTACGCCTGGGACACATGGGGGGCTGCAGTCAGCGTGGCAGGCACACAGCTGTCCCCTCTTCTGGGACACATTGTTTTGAAACTACACCATCATTCCAAACTGAACCAACTTCCCCATGTCCACAGTGAACACAAGCGGTGGCTCAGGAGAGGCCCCACTCTGCTGGAGATTCTGCAGGGACTTTGGTGTTTGGTCTTAGGGTTCCAAGTCATGTGGAAATCTTGTTCCTCAAGGCTCATCCTGGAGAAGGCTTGCCTTTCCAAGCAGGGACGCCAGAGGGCAGCCTCTTCCAGGAGACGGCCCAGTGGGCAATAAGCTTAGGAGGCTCCCAAACCCAGTGGTCAGTGAATCCACGAGGACTAGCCCCCTCCTTTCCCCAAGAAGGGTTGCTGCACTTCTTAGTCACTGGCCTCGGGTGCCTTTAAAGGACGGTGGCCAGGCTGGGCTGGTGAGTTATTTATGGGGCACACAGCAAGTGTGAGTCACGGCAGGACATCACTCGTCAAAGTGACCCCTGCTGTGGTTCTCCAGGGCCTGAGTTCCAAAAATATAAAGAGACACCTGCCCTTGTCATCCTGCCACCAGCTTGGGTTGTTCCCATGGGGGGATGGGTATAAAAGTCCTGTGTCACACAGTGTCAGCTGGCCGCTGTCACTACTGAGCCACCTGAGAGATGGTCACGCCCAGACAGAGTGCCCCAGAGTGCACTGACAACACCCACCGGCCAGCAAGTGGGGTGTCCTGGGAAGGGCAGGAGAGAACGCTGGGGTGATGGTAATGTCGGCCTTTAGGGGTGTGGCTGTGTTGTCATGTGCACGCGTCAGGCTTTGGAAGGGCACGCTGCCGATCCACAGGCTTCGCTAAATGCAATCTTGCCTCAAATGTCACTGAACCCTGCGCTGAATAGTTCACGATGTGCCCACAAAGTCTTTAGGGGCAGTGAACAGGTGTCCACAGCTGACTTTGAGATCCATCCAGCATGTGAGATGGGTGGAGGAAAGGACTGAGGAAGGGCGGATGTCCAGTAGAGCAAACAGCCCGTGTCAGCTGCAGCCTCTAGGTCTGGGCGTACGAGTGTTCATTGTACACTTCTTCCAACTCTTTCTGTGCACTTGAAGTTTTTTATAAAAAAACACTGGGGAGAAGCCTTGTCAGAGGACACACAGGTCAACGGGGAGAGGTTCTCATTGGCTAGAGACAGCATGTCAGCTCCCTGCGGCTCCCTTACAAATCAGAAATGTAAGGGACATCAGATGTGTGTGCTCTGGCGATTCAGAGCCAGAAGTCCTGCATGTCTTGTGTGTCTGTTGCTGGGGATCCTGCGTGCTCAGCAGGGGCTCTACCATCCAGCTGCACCCCCGCCCACCTGGCACGTCCGAGGCGAGACGCACCTATGTCCACAGGACCACACTCCTGAGTGCCCAGGGGGAATCCCATCCCTATGCCTCCAGCATCTGCAGGCTCCAAGTGCTCCTTGGTTGTGGCCACAGGGCCTTCTCTTCTGTGTGTCCCTCCTATTCTGGATTCTGAACAGGAACTTGTCACTGGGCCAGCCTTGGGAAACAAGCCTTCTCTGTAACCTGGGCACGAGCCGCCAGGACAGGTGCGTGTCTTCTGTGACTTGCCCATGTCCAGTCTTGGCTGAGCTGGGGGATTCTGACTGTGTCGGCCAAAAATGCAGGGCAGGAGCATGCCACAGTGGAGTCGCCCACCTGCCCCTGCTGTCCCCTCTGCTTCTGTCCCCTTTGGAGCTCCCACAAGCCCAGCAACCAGTGGCCCCAAAGCATTGCCTCCGACACTGCCCCTGGTTCCATGTGGGTGCATTGCTGGAGGCCGCCCTGGGTGCAGACAGCAGGCTCTCCAATCACTTGCAGGACCCTGAGCACAAACCACAAACAGGGGACTCTGGCTATGGCCACACAGTGGCCTTATGTGCAGGGCACTCATCAGCGTGTTCTGTGCAGGGTGAGGCCTTGCTGCCCCCTTGCTGCCCTGCGACCAGGAAATGGGCAGCGTCTGACAGGTCAGGCTGGGCGAGGGAGGTCAAGGCCCCTGTTGCCGGCCCTCTGCTGGGCTCCTGGCCACATCTTGGTGTCCTTTCGCTCTGTTCATTGAAGGAAGCCCTCCCTTCACGATCATGACCACCATACTTAAGCTTGTTTGCAAAAGTCCTGATACGCTGAACCCCACCCACATTCACTGGAGGAAGGCAGGGTAGCCTGGAAACGGGTTAGGAATCTCCGTCTCCCTGGCAACCAAGCCCAGCCTGGGAGAGCAGGTCTCAGACTCCTGGTGTTCCCGAGGGGCACCCTCCCCTCCTCACGTATTATTCTGTGGACAGCCTGGTTCTTTTCCATATCCCACCCCACCTCAGGTCATGCACAGGCCAGGCCCTGTCCACCTGTATTATCTTTTGTGTGGCAAATTGCCCCAAAATTTAGGGGTTTAAAGCACAATTTATTTTTTCTCAGTATCTGTGGGCAGGAATCCAGATGCCCTGCGGGGCTTTGGCTCATGTTCTCAGTGGGGCTGGGCTGCGGCCCATCGGGGGCTCAGTGGGTGGGAGGGGACCCACTCCCTGCTTACTCCCTCACTGCTGCGGCTGTGTCAGCACCGGGCCAGGCTCAGGGAGGTCTGCGGTCAGGGCCAGCTGATGGGTGAGGGAGAAGGCGGTGCCATCTTGCTGGGGGCCTGCTCTTCCCCACATGCCCTGCTGGGCACGTGACTGCGGCCTCTGATGCTCACCATGCTCGCTTGTGCTTAGGAGCAGTGCCCCATTTACAGACAGGGGTGGGCAGGGGCCACACACCTGCCACACACCTGGCAGCTTCCCTTCGTGTCCTGCCTCCGCCTTGCAGGAAAGCAGCCCCAGGCAGGGCCAGCCAGGAGGACAAGTGAGACGCCAGGAGCACATGGACACAGCAGAGTGCATGGCATTGGAGAGCACTGGAATAGAGCCACCAGTGGAGCTCTCCATGCAACTGTGAGGAAGGGGTGTGTAAGTGCGAGTGTGTGCGTCTGGAAGCAACGGTGAGCGTGCGCATGCACCGGGGAGGGAGGAGGAGGCTTCACTGCCCACCTTCCCTGGCACGGGATCTGGTTCTCTCCTTCCCAGCCAAATGCAGGGCTGGGCAGGTGCAGGTGGGTCCCTGGTGACGGGGTGGAGGTGGGCTCAGGCTGAGGCAGGCTTCCTGCGGCTGCTCCTGCGGTGCTGTGGGTTCAGCCGCACTGGGTCTGCTCAGTGTCCTTAAGGAGCCCTGCACACTGAAATCTTGGTCCTGGGCAGAGACAGCGGCAGACAGCAGGTGGACGAGCTGGGGCGGGTGACCCCATGCACCCAGCAGGCTTGGGCAGCTGCCTGTTCAGGTGCTACATTGCTGGCCTGCGGTCCAGTGGCAGAGTGAGATCCTGAAGCAGGCTGCAGGGGGCTGTGAGGCCTCGAGAGCTGCGCTTCACTGCACGCGCGGGGCCACCAGCCGCCAGCTCGGAGGGAGCACACTATATACTGCCAAAAGGTAGGGCAGAGGGGGAGTCAGGGCCCCTCGCGCTGGACGCGGGGTGTTGGAGGGGAGGAACTGTGAGCAGGGACTGCAGGAAGGCCCCCACGAGGGGCAGGGGCTGTCTGAGCCTGGGGCTTGTTGGTGCCACTTCCTCCAGGAACACTCCTCTGACAGTGGGACCCTCGCAGGGCAGCGTGGAGGGCAGAGTGGAGTGGGGGGCTCCTCCTCCAGTCGGGGCTGTTTTGACCTGTGCTGGAGTGGGGGACTTCCACACATGCCAGCCTGCAGGGAGCCCGGTAAGGCAGGCCAACCAGGCGAGGCAGAGGTGTCCCAGGAGTGGTGGGTGAGAGTCGCCGAGCAGGGATTCAAGGCAAAGGGCAGCGGGTGTGAGTAGAGGGATTCTGGGGGGCAGGAAGGACCTTGGGAATGTGGCGCAGGCCTCAGGCCTGGTCCAGGGAACCTGGAGAGGTGGCTTGGCAGGAATGATGGAAGCTGGGGGGGAAGGGCCCCTCGTGTGAGTGCTGCTGGG
Organism: Xerus rutilus; assembly: GCA_028644305.1. NCBI lineage: Eukaryota > Metazoa > Chordata > Mammalia > Rodentia > Sciuridae > Xerus > Xerus rutilus. Next base: position 181,141,393 of record CM053400.1, read on the forward strand.
ACACCACCAGCCTACTGGGGTCAGAGCACCCAGACTCAGCTGCCTGAACACAGGAGCGGTGGCCGGGTGGCATGCGCTGGGGCATTCACAGTGGAGCATGCAGTGCTTGTGCCTGCGGGCAAGTGCTCCCCTCCTGGCAGGAGGAGCCCAGTCCTCTGCTGCTCAGGCCAGTGCCTCATGGGACCCCCCCCTTGGCACCCAGCCCTCCTCAGGCAGTGGGACCCACCCATTCTTTGTGCAGCAACACTATGTCTTTGCCTCCAGTAAGGCTCTTGGAGTCCCAGGTGCTCCCAGGGCTCCGGCTGGATGCCTCTCAGGCCTCCCAGACCCACGGGAGCTCCGTGTGCCTCGGGTGGGAGGATCTGCCTGCTTCTCGCACACAGACCATCTGTGCCCCGCCAGGCCCTGGCAGGTGTCCTGCACAGAGACTCAGCATTCCACAGCAGTCACCCTGGCCTGAGCCTGGCCAGTCCTCACTGGTTCCCTGTCCGCTTCTGGAATCTTCCGGCCCACTCTGCACTCAGCAGTCAGGGTCTCGTGGGTCTGACTGTCCATCCTGGCAGGAGCTCTGTGCTCCCCCTTCACAAACATCTCCACTGCCCTCCCTCCAGCTGCCCCAAGCTCTTCCCATGCCAACCGTGCCCTGGTAATGGGGAGGCCACCAGAATGGCCTTCACTGCATGTGCCTCTCCTGTGAGTCAACCTCTCCAGAGAGATGAAACCCAGAGGCCGTGCCACTGTGTGCACATCTGCTGTGGGGAGGTGGCCCTCACGATTGCAGAGGCTGGTAAGTCTGAAATCCGAGGGGCTGGCCGTAGGCTGGAGACGAGGAAAGGGCCAACGAGCAGTTCACGTACAGAAGCTGCCAACTGGCAGGATGCCCTCCTGCTCAGGGGTCCCCAGACTACTCTTCGGTCCTCTTCAGGCCTTCAACTGATTGGGTGAAGCCCACCCATGCCATGGAAGACAAGAGGCACCAATTTAAATGCTAATCTCATCCAAAAACACCCTCACAGAAAAGTCCAGAATAATGTCTGATCGACTTCCTACGTTGGCACCATGGCCCAGACAAGTCACAAAACTTAGCAACGTGCCCCTCAATGGGCATTTTTTTTAACTTACAGTCCAAAGACTCCCCAGTCCCACACTGTGGCTCCCAGTCCATGACCTGCAGTATGATTTCAAAGCCCCCGGAGGGGTGGGGTCTGATATTTGCCCACATTCCCCCTCGCTCCACGGTCTCTCCTGCTCACGTGTGAGGACACCTGGCTTTCCTTAAGTCCTGCCCACATGCAGGTCTTTACACACCCGGCCTGTGCACCTGTGGCCCGCCCACGTGTGGCTCCCTGCCCTGAGTGCCTGCTGGTTGCCTTGGAAACCTCAGTGCATCTAAAAGAGCCTCAAGTCCTTGCTCTCAAGTGCCTCTGAACACGTCCTAGCCTCAGAGCTCTCCAGTCCAGAGCACCCTCCCACTTGCCGGCCACTACCGTCCAGCGCTCCAGCTCAGTCTTTGAAAATCCACGCAGCAGACGTTGTTGTTGTAGACAATGCTGGTTTCAATTTCCTGTGTCGTAGGCCAGTTTCCCCAGTGGCCTTTCCTTCCTGTGTTCTATACCTGTTCTGGTTTGGATCTGGATGTCCCCAAGGCCCAGGCGTGGAAGGCCTGGTCCCCACCGCAGCTGGGCTCACAGGTGGGGCTCTTGGGAGGTGACTGGATGTGAGGCTCTGGCCTCAGACTCACAGCGGTGGATGCTGGGCGGTGGTGGAGACTGCAGGAGGGGACCCTGCCTGAAGGAGGGTCCCTGGGGTGTGCCCTCGGCCTCCCTCTCTGCTTCCTGGAGCTTCCCTCCGCCGCCGCTGCAGCCATGCTGCTCTGTCGCCCCTCAGCACCAGAGCGATGGGGTCAGCTGACCATGGAGTGAAAGAGCCAAAACCGACCTTTCCTCCCCTGTGTTGTTTTTCTCAGGCATTCTGTTACAGCGACAGAAAGCTAACCAGCTGGACTTCCTCCTGCCATCATGGTTCCTCTCTGAGCACATCTTTTTGGAAATTCTAGTGAGGGGTTATTAGTGGAAAACCTCTCAATATCTCTAGGTTTTATTTATCTGAAAAAAATATATTTGTCTAAACTATAAAACAATGTTTTAATTGAGGGCTGAGATGTATTCAGTGGCTGAGTGCTTGCCTAGCATGCTCAAGGTCCTGGGTTCAATCCCTAGCACCAAAAAGAAAAAAAGTTTTAATTAATAATTAAACCAAGTTAATTCACATATCACCTCACATGCTTGTGTGTGTGTGCTGTGAACATTTAAAACTTACTCTCTGGGCTGGGGCTGTAGCCCAGTGGCAGAGCACTTGCCTTGCACGTGTGAGGCACTGGGTTCGATCCTCAGCACCACATAAAAATAAATAAATAAAATAAACATATTTTTTTAAAAAAACTTACTGCCTTGGTAACTTTGAACCACACATTATACTGATCACAATGGGTCTCAGAAGCTCATCCCCCCGTCTCAAGGACACCGGGCCGCTCACTGATCAACACCCACCCAGGTCCTGGGAGCCAAGAGTCCCACCCTGCTTCTGGGTTCACCATCTCCAGACCCTGCGGACACAGGATACCGGGTCGCTGCTTGGCTCATGTCACCTGGCACACCGTCCTCCAGGTGCGCCCTGGACAGGACCCCCCTTGTACAGGAGGGTCTGCCGCTGTAGGTGAGAGCGGCTGCGCTCCTGCCTTCGCCTGGGTGCAGGCTCCACAGGTAGTGGCTCTTCCTGGGTCTCTCCAGCAGCCGGCGCGGCGCGCTGCGCTCCACCTGGCTCTGCTAGCACACATTCCCAGCAAGCCGCACTGGCGCCCTCCCTCCACGCCTGGCGTGCCTGTGGCCCTCCCGCCTGTCAGCAACCACCATCCCGACAGGTGTGTGTGACACTGTGGTTTCATTTTGCCTGATGGCTAGTGATGTTGAGGATTCTCCACCCCCTAAACCTGTGGACCACTTGTATGTCTTCTTTTGATCCATCTTTTGATCCATTTGGGGGGGTACCAGGGATTGAAACTCAGGGGCACACAACCACTGGGTCACACTCCCAGCCCTATTTTGTGTTTTGTTTGGAGACAGAGTCTTACTGAGCTGCTTAGTGCTGTTACCAAGGCTGGCTTTGAACTCGCGATCCTCCTGCCTTAGCCTCCCAAGCTGCTGTGTGATTACAGGCGTGTGCCACCGTGCCTGGCTATTTTTGATCCATTTGATCTATTCAGATCCATGGCTAAATTTAAGGATTTATTTATTTATTTTCTGTGGTGCTGGGGATTGAACCCAGGGCCTTGTGCATGTGAGGCAAGCCCTCCACCTACTGAGCTACATCTCCAGCCCCATGGCTCAATTTTAAATCAGGCTCTTTGTTTTCTTGCTATTGAGTTGTTTTTTAAACTTTACTTATCAGAAAATGTTATTCTGCCCCTATTTTTGGGAAGATCATGTAAAGCTCTTAGGTGGCAGTCACCCTCTGAGCACTTTAAAGACACCATCTCACTCTCTTCTGGTTTTCATTGTTGCCCTTGAAATTGCGCCGTCAGTCTAACTGCTGTTTCCTTGGAACTTATTCCCCTTGGGAGAATGTTTCAAAGGTCTCCTTTGGTCTGCAGTTTCACTCTTTTGTACCTGGGTGCGAACTTTCTTCATATTATTCTGTTTAGTATATCTTGTGTTCCCTGTGATCTCTTGCCTTTCACCCGTCCTGAAGTGTTTCTTAATAAATGTCTGCAAACACAGCTCTTTCCTTGGGGGTTTCAGCTGGCTTCTCTTGGCTCTCTGCATGCTGTCTATCTTTCATGTTTCTTTTATACTTGTAACTTTGCCTTATCCCTTGTGCCACATTCTCGATAATTTCTTTAAATTTGTCTTCCAGGTCACAAATTTCCCTTTCAACTGTGTCTAATTTGCTGCTTAATCCATCTGCAGGGTTCTTTTCTAAAACAACAGCTACTAAGATACAATTCACATATCTATTTTTAGAACATTTTCATCACTCCAAAGTGAGAAATTTTTATCATTTCATTTATTAGCAGTGTCCACAGCAGCCACTCTCCTCCCTCTCACCCTCTTCCAGTACCAGGCTCCACTAATCTACTTTCTGCCTCTGTTGGATTTTCTAATTCTGGAGATTTCATATAAATGTAAAGATCCAATATATACTGTGTGTGTCACACACACACACAGGCTTCTTTCATTCAGTGTGATTCTTTCAATGTTTCTATGGACCTTTCCATCTCGTTTCCAAAGGTTTTATTTTCTTTTTTTTCCAAATGAAAATGGTGGTCAGATTAACAGTGTCTTGTTCCTTTCTTCAATATATCTTAAGAATGCTGAGCAGATTAATGTTTGTTTCATACCTCCAGTGCATTGAGTTTATGGGATTTTAGTCTATCGCTGTCCTTGTCTGTCCAGTGTTCCTTTGGGGGCTTGTCTTCTTTGGATGCCAGCCTGTTCTTTTATTTTGAGCTCATGGTTGCTTCAGGTAAGTCTGTGGGACCCCAGTCCCTCTGCTGGGGGTTGCTTCCCTGCAGAGAGGTTACAGTGCTGCTTTTAGCTGCTTCTGTGGGGCACTCTGGTGCCCTTGGAGCCTCAGCTTGCTATGGAGTCTCAGGCTCAGCCCCCTTTCTACCCCACTGCCCACCCACTTTGGGGGTTTGTTGCAAATGCTCCCCCAAATCCGCAACCTTGTAGGTATGCTCTGCTATAGCTTCCTGTGGATAGTGTCTGCATCTCTGTGCTGGAGAAAGGCTACTTTGCCCACCTTGTGTGGGTACTAGAGAATGAACCCCTGGGAGCAGCCCTTGATGGCTCCTGGGACTGCTGGGAAATGTCGCAGCTCCTCGCCTGTGGGTGGGGCTCATGTTTTATGCCACATGTGACAAGGCTCCAGGCCCCACTCGGGCACTCTACTCAGGACCGCCCCTTTGCTGGCCTCCCTTCTTGCCCTGGACCACTGACTACTAACCTCCAACCCCAGCTGCCTCCCATACCTCTAAAACAGCTTACCCTGGAGACCTTGCCCCAGACTCTGCCTCTGCAGAATCCACACCAAGACCCAGGGCCTCAGGCAAGTGCAGGTCTGGGCTCTGCCCGGGGCACCTGTGGCCTCCACATCCACTTCCTCTCAGCAGGCAGGCTCTGGGGCTCCACTAGCATATTTACTTACTTATTGAAATTCCTCTTACTTTCTTGAGAGCTCTGTGGGTTTTCCGAAAGAGCTGTTTGGGCTGTGACCTAGTTCTTGCCGTCTGCACCTTCTAAATCCCTACTCTTCCTCCAGGTCTCAGTTCAAGCTTACATGGTGGGAGAAGCTCTCTCCCACTCAAATGCAAACCACGGTCCTCTTAAACTCTCTCGTCCGCCTCGTCTTTGCCTACACTCCTCCAAAGCTGCACAGAGGAGGAGGTGAGATGTATAGCGGCTGCAGCCCAATATCGGGGTGTCACCTGGTGGACTGTGGGACCCTAGCTGGGAGCTCGGCCTCTGTGCGGCTAGGATGGGACTGATTAACAACCCTGTAGAGTAGGGTCTTGTCAGACTGTACTGAATAACAGACACCAAGTGTCGGGAACAGGAGGAGCACAGAGCATGTGCTCAGTAAGCGTTGGTTCAGTAGGTCACAGCTGGCAAGCTACAGTACTAGTAACAATCATTTGGCTGGCAAGCTACAGTACTAGTAACAATCATTTGTCTAAGGGAATACTCGGGAGGACAGAAACCTACCTCCCTCTTCTCAGCGCGTTTCCAGCACCGACGGCAGCGCTGTAACAGTGGCACTTTTTCTAGCTAAAAGAATGAAGCAGGTCTAGAGGGACCGACGGTGGCTTATGGTTTACCCAATGGCCAGCAGAGACCGATTCCTGGCACAAGAGAAACTGGTCCAAAGCACCGGGGGCCTCGCTAGGATTCTTGCCCCCGGGGTGTGGGTGTGGTTGGTGACAGAAATCCCTGGGGCTCCGCCGGGGCTGGTGGGGTCGTCTGGGATGCTCAGCGGCAGACCTGCCTGGAGCAGTGGGAGACCGGGACGAGGTCGGAGGCAGGGCCCGCGGTTGGGAGTCGGAGCCGCGCGCTCGGGAACAGGGACCCGCGCGGACACCGCAGCCGCTGCCTCCCGCCCGCCCGCCCGCCCGCTCTGCGTCTTTGTGCGCCTCGCTCCCTCTCGCAGTCGGCGTTCTTCCGAGAATCTCCGAGGGCAGCTCGCCGAGCCGCGGGGACGGGATCCTCCCGCGCCGGGAGGCGGAGGCGGAGGCGGCGAGGCGCGCCGGCCGCGGTGCAGGGAGCGGGAACCGAGCGGGCGCGCGGGCCACAGGGCGCGGGCGGGCGCGGGCCGGCGACCTGCCGCGGGCCGCGAGCCCTGGGCCCCCGCCCCGCGCGGCTCCCGCCGCCCCCGCCCCGCGCGGCCCCCGCCCGGCTGCGCCCCGCCCCTGCGCGGGGTCCGCGTCTGCGGCTGCGTTCCCCGAAAGACGAGGCTGCGCCCGGTTCCGGCCCGCAGGGAGACCGAAGGGCACCGCTGCCCGCGCCGCGCACCCCGCCGGACCCGAGTGCGGACACCCAGGGATGTGAGTGCGCCCCCGACCCCGCGGCCCGCGCTCGGCGCCCCGTCCGCGGTGAGCGCCAAGGCGCGCGCGCGGGAGCGGGGGAGGGGACTAGGCGCGGGGTTCCCGGCCCCCCAGCCCAGGGGTAGGGGTGGGGACGCGGCGCACCCCTCCCCCTCGGCAGGTACGGTCTGCTCCCACCTCCTCCTGCCGTTCCCGACCCGACGCGCCGACAGCTCCCCAGGGAGGAGAGGACGCCCCCACCCCTCAGGTGCCGGGCGCGGCGTGGGGGCCGCTGGGGTGGTCACCTCGCGGGAGAGGCCAGACCTTTTCTCCCGGGCGGGGATGCTGTGATGGTGGACACGCTGGGGGATGGGCTGGGGGTGGGGCTCCGCCAGCTACCCGCCGACCCGGCTTTGGATTTCTGGGAGGAGGTCGCGTCCTGAAGCCAGAAAAGGGGAGGGTCCCTGAGCCTCCGCCGAGGGCTGGTCTCCTGACCGAGGCTTCTCCCCGCCAGGCCTGCGCCCCAGAGGACCCCCACCCGCATCCCCCGCGCCTCCGCGAGGCCCGCCCGGAGCATGCTGCCCGCAGCCATGAAGAGCCTGGGCCTGGCGCTGCTGGCCTTCCTGCTGTGCCCTGCACCGGGTGAGTGGGGCCCGCGGGGCAGGGGCAGGTCGCCGGAATATCTGGATCCTCCCACGGTCCCCACTGCGCCTCCCATAGCGACCCCAGCCGTCGTAGCCGCTTGGCACCAGCCACGCAGGGCCTCTCCAGCACCCGACGGCACCAAGCGTCTTTCCTCCGGGCTGCTTGTCCTGCGTGGATAGCCCTTGCTTCCCAGTTGTCAGGGTTCTCACCCTTCATCTCTTCTCACAGCCCCACCAGGCTACCCACCAAGTCCTATCTGGGCCTTAATAGCTTGGGATCCACCCAGCGTTGGGGGTGTGTGTGAGGCGGGGCAGGCGTGTGCAGGACACGGGGCGTGGCTTGCTCCTCCCTGTCCAGTGGGAGCTGGAGCTGCCTCTGTGGGCGTGGTTCTGCCAGGAGGGCCTGCAGCTGGTGGGGATGGAGGGGATGCAGGACCTGGGTGGCCAGGCCCCCGGTTCCTCCGGTCATCCTGAGCCCTGTGCTCTGCCCAGCTCATAGCCTGCGGTGCCAGGACTGCACCCTGACCACCAACTCCAGCCATTGCACCCCGAAGCAGTGTCAGCCCTCGGACACCGTCTGTGCAAGCGTCCGGATCACCGACCCCAGCAGCAGTAAGTTGGGACCAGGGTGGGGGTGAGATTGTTGAAGGCTAGACTCTGGGGGAGGTCAGAGGTGTGGTTCTCTGAGCCCCCTGGGCTGAGACAAGAGTACTGGTCTGAGGGCAAGTTGCTGCCCAGCTGTAGGACCCCTTTCTCTGTGGTTCCCAGCGTCAGTGGGTTGAAGGCCTCAGCTCTGGGCCCTGGATCTGGCCCCAGACTGACCTGGAGGGTCCTGGGGACAAAGCAGCGGGTCCAAGTGGAGCTCCAGTCCCAGATCCCCTCTCTCCCTAGGCAGGAAGGATCACTCCGTGAACAAGATGTGTGCGTCCTCCTGTGACTTCGTCAAGCGGCACTTTTTCTCAGACTATCTGATGGGGTTCATTAACTCTGGGATCTTAAGAGTCGACGTGGAGTGCTGTGAGAAGGACTTGTGCAACCGGGCAGCTGCCACGGGGCGCAGCCCCTGGGCCCTGGCTGGCGGGCTCCTGCTCAGCCTGGGGCCTGCCCTCCTCTGGGCTGGGCCCTGAGGTCCCTCCTTCCCACAGGGCTTCTGAGCTTGGTCCCCTGAGTCCGGCTGGCACTGCCTCACCCCAGGCTGATCTGACCGAGGCCGGGACACCATTGGGCCAGTATCATGGTCTGTGGCTCTCACCCTTCCTAGACGTGAGACCTCCTGCCTCTTCACCAGCTCTGTGTCCCGGGCAGCTGGGTTTCTCCAGGACACCAGGTGTCTGGGCAGGAGGCTGGGGACTGGGGGTGAGGGCAGGAGCTGGGACCCCAAAGTCCCCTAGGGGAAATGAGGCCAACTGGGCACAGCCCAACACCCTGGCCTGAAGGGCATCTTCTACAGAGAAATAAAGTCACTTTTGAGTCCTGAGGCTCGGGTCTGAGCCTGGGTGTGATGGGCGGGCAGGGTCCTGGCAGAGAACATGAAGGGGCTAAGATGGCTGTCAGGTGTGGGCTTCTGTCACCTGTGGTGTCACCACAAGGCTCAGGTGGGAGCGGGTATGCTGGGCTGCCTGAAGCTGCCGTGAGTGGGGGCTGCTCGGGCCCAGTGAGGATGGGGAGCAGGATCACGGTGGGCCAGGGTGAGGTGTGGGAGCCTTGGTGCACCCACCGCAGACACAGGTGGGCACAGCTGCACCTCAGCGCATGTGTGGCGCGTGTGCAAGCTGCTGCCCACACCAGGCCCACGGGCAGCGCACACTGGATCCTCTCCTGTGCTCAGGGCCCCCTCAGCCACAGGTCACTCGCACAGGCACCAAAGCCTCCCCACAGCACCAGCACAGTCCGGTGTGCACACCCACCCTCGGTGCTGTGTCCAGCATGCTCGTGGACACTCGCAGACAGGTGTGCTTGTGCGCTGGAGCTACCTCATGCTCCCAGCCACTCTTCTGGGTCGCTGGATGACCGGGCTGTGGGGCTGCAGCAGGCCAGTGTGAGCCCTCGCCGGGTGTCTGCAGCCCACCCTGCCCTCCGTGGGGATTGAGCATGGGCGGGGTCCTGGGGCCAGGGCATGATGCAGCTGAGCCCCCTGTGGGCTGGCACCTGTGCAGAGGGACAGGAAGACCCACCAAGTAAGTCGGGCCGCCCTCCTAGTTCCCCATGCCGGGGGTGGGTCTCAGATCTCATCCCGCAGCCCAGCCCAGCTCCTGTCCCCTGAGCTGCTGGGCCAGATGCTCCATGGGCTCATGTCCTGGCCCAGGCATTGGGTGTGGTGCTTCTGTGGGGTCTGGACTGTGGCCAGTGCTTCCTTGTGCCGCCTGTCACTGACCCCAACTTGTGTCATGCTGGGTCCTGGGTTCCTCAGAGACTGAAGTGGCTCCCGCGGGATCTGGCCCCGGCTCTGCTCCCAGAGCCCCACAGGAGTGTTGGAGGGGAACCAGGTGTGGGTGGGGCCTCCAGTCCCTGCTAGAGGGTGATGCTGGCTCCCTTCTGTGGACATGGCCTAAGGAGGGAGTCCTCTCCCTTTCCATTTGAATTCTGCTCTGTTGCCCTGTGTTGGACCCCATGCTGCCCCCCTCCTCATTCAGTAAAATGTGTGGCCCCTCAGGTGCCTGGTGTTTTGTGGGTGCTGAGGACCCAGCTGGTACAGGGAATCTGGAGCCCAGGGGCAGGAGGCTGGGGCTAGGGCTGGTGAAGCCCTGGAGCGGGGGTGGGAGCCACTGAGGACACCGGTGGCAGCGCTCTGAGCCCGACACGCAGGTCTTGGTGTGCTGTATTGTTTGAGAGTGCATCTAAAAACAAGAGTGGAATTCTCCCAACTCTTGGAAGATGTAAAACTAGAAAGGAGCCTCCCGTTCCCACCCGGGGGCTCCCGAGGGAGGGGCAGCAAGCTGGGGGACCCTCCTCTGCTCCCACTGCAAGTGACCAGCTCTCCCCAAGCCAGCTTGCACCCTGGGACGACTCCTGAAGGGCCAAGCTCCACTGCCTGAGGAGCCTCCCTCCACAGGCACAGTGGGGGCCACCGGGCCTTCTTTACCCAGCAGCTCCAGCAGCCTCTTTTCAGGTCAGTGCATCTAGGCCGACCTTTTGTTTCCAGCCTCCTTAGTGTCCTGGGGCTGCGTGGCTGCTGTGCTTGTTGAACCTCCCTTATTGCTGGGCGTAGGGGGCTGTTTCCAGCTTTTCGTCATCAGCAGCCGAGGGGACCGTCCATGTCCCTCACCGCTCTATGAGCCGAGGGACCACATCTCTAGGATTGATTCCCAGAAGTGGGAAGCTGAACCCCAGAGGAAATCTTACCCGGAAGCAGGTGCTGCAGTGAGGCCATGTTGGTTCAGTTCCTCACACCCTCTCTGGCCAGGGGCTAGCCAGCTTCAACCGTGTCTGCCCTTCCAGGGGACAAAAAGAACCTCACTGAGATCCACGTGGAGAGTTGTGGGTACAGCTGAAGGACTCCGTGCTGGTCAGCCGCTGTGATCCTCCTGTGCAGTCCGGTCCCATCCTCACCTGCCCCACTCTGGCCTTTGCTCTTGTGTATCGGGGACACAGCTCTCCCCAGGCTGTGTGGTGCCTGACCCAAGGGTGCACTGCTGTGTCCACCACCCTGCCTGTCCGTCGTGCTCAGAGGTTGCACACGGTCACTGTTCTTGTGTGGTGTCAGGGCCGCGCATCTCAGGACCTCTGGGACCCTCATGCACAGTCTCCACGTGCAGCAGGTTTACAGATCTGGTTGCTACATTCAGACATCCAATCCATCCGAGTTAATTTATACTGTGGCAGAAGGGTGGCTATTCTCCCAAGTGGCCACTTTTTCTCTGCCATTTATTAAATAATCTGCCTTTCCCCAATGACTTAAAATGTCAGCTATAACATAATGCACCCTACTACATACATCAGGGTGCTTCTGACCCGCCACCGTGGGGACTTTATGTCATTGCTGTGCTTTTCCGGCTGTGGCAGCGTTCACAGCCTCCCAGCTACCGCTAAGGCCAGTGCCCTCCCAGCCGCTCCTGCGGCAGCTCCTCTTGCCTTATTCTGGCAGGTGACTGTCCAGCCTCACAGCGCCCATCTGATGGAACTGGACCAGGAGTGGGGCCTTCCCACCCTGGGGGCAGGCTCCAGGATAGCCTCCTCTGCTGCAGGCTGCCCTTCCCTGGGGCTCCGTCTCTCTGAACACATTGTTGCTGGGTGATTTGTAGCTTCCCCTGGTTTCGTAAATGGCATTCCCCTTTTCCTTCCCTTTTAGCTGGTTGTTTTGTGTGGAAAGCTGATGTTTTGACTCTTTGACTCAAGTGTCCCACCCCACTCAAGCAAGACAATGAAGGGGGCTGCTTGTCTTAGGGGAGCGGGTGGCAGGGCAGGCAACTTGGGTCTCTAGTCTTAGCCTTTCCAAAATCCTAAACCCTCCTCATCCTGACCTCTCTGAGGTCCCCAGGTGGCATCTCACAAACACTTCCAATAGGGCTTGGGCAGCTAGGGGACCTCCCTCAACCCAGGACGGGGCACCTGAGCAGGTGAGGAGAGAGGAGAGAAGAGGCTGATGGGCCCAGAGGTGCCCAGCTTCCTGGGAAGTGCTCCCAGGGGCGGAGGCCTGAGGGAGTGACAGTGTGGAGGGCACAGGTGCCATCTGATGCCACAAGTGGTGGCATGGCCAGCAATGAGGGGCAGGGAGGCCACATGAACAAGGGCAAAGGCCGTTTGGGCAGCAGCCTGTGTTGGTGGGCGGTCAGCACCAAGGTCTGCGTAGGAGCTTTGTTGCTCTGTCCCTGGCCCCTGGCTGGACGCTGCCCTGGGGAGCAGATGCAGGGCGCTGCGTCGACTGAGGCATGGCGTCCCTGCTGGTGAAAGGATGGGTCTGGAAATAAATGGCAGGAACATCACCATGTGTTCCTTGTCTGGCCAAGTGGTGAACTCTGCACACTGTCCTCTCTAGTGTCCACCCCACAGTCTGCCTGTGCTGTGCTGGGCAGAGTCCCAGAGGACTTGGCTGGCAGGACTGGAGGCAGGACGTGGTGCCCAGCTGACCTGGCTCCACCCTGCCTGTTCCCAGTCACACAGCCAGACGCTGGGGGCTGAGGGCGTGAATGAAGAATGAAGTCCCAGACTCCACGGTGGGAGCAGGATTCACAGAGCAGGAGCTGCCCGAACTGCAGAGGGCATCTGAGGGGTCAAAGTAGCTGCAAGTGACACCACCACTGTGGGGAAGGAGAGCCTTGTCCCTGAGCCCTGCAGCCCCGGATCCCACAGCAGCATCTCAGGTTTCAGGGTGTGCACAGCACCCGCAGGTGAGCAGGTCTCTCCTGCTCTCCTTTGGGCTTCATGTCTCAGCCCCGGGCCGCACAGCTTTGCAGAGTGTGGCCAAATAAGGCCAGGCCCTGGGTGTCCCTTTGCAAATGCTTTCATGTACACCCAGAGCTGTTTGCTGCTGTGCTTGCAGATCTGTCTTTATTCAATTTAGACCATTTATTCATGTTTCAATTAGATTTTTAATATCAGGAATGAGGGGCTAATGGATTTAAAAGAAAACCCCTTCATCACCTGTTGAAACAGCCATGTATGTCCTCTGCTTAATGAAGAGCTGTAGAATGAGTTGCTCCGCCAGCCACCATGGTACGTGTGATCTATGATCTTCCACCCCACGGCCACATTCGGACACCAGTGTTCCATTAGGATGCATGCTTTGTGGGGTGTCTGCGGCACCTTCAGAGTGAGACTTGTCTGTAGCTTCCCTCTGACATCTTCACTGGGGAAGGATTCCCACAGCCTCGCAGAGTCCTGGGCATCTCTGCCTCCCCCACTCAGGAGTGGTCTCCCTGCCCCATGAGAAGCTGTCACCAGCAGGTGCCCAGTGGCCTTCCTGCTCTCTCTGTTGCCCCTGGTGCTGGTCCTCCTCCCCTGGTGCTGGGAGACCACATCCATCTCCCCCTCCTTTGTACCCAGTCATGCCCAGTTTTAGGTCTTGTTGTGCCCACTTTACACCCAGAAGCAGACTTGGAAGTAAGACTTTGAGACACGAAGTCTTCACCGATTTGCAGGAAGCACAGGGCTTCCTGGATCCAGCTTTCTCTCCTGCTTCCTTGCTTTGTGATCCCAGCAGAGAGCCTGGTTCTGAGTCTGAGGTCCGGCACACTCGGCTCTGGGGTGTTGTGCCCCAGGAGATGGGGCTAGTCCCAAAGCCCAGCCCCTGGCTCCTTCTGTTTGAGATTGACAGAATGCTGTTCCCGGCAGGGCAGGGAGTCAGGAAGTGCAGGGGATGGAGGATTAGCAGCTCCCCTAAGTTCCCTCCCTGGGCTCTAGCTGGGCTCTGGATCCCTCCCCTGAATTCTTCCAAGTCCCCCAGAATCAGCCTCCTCCTACTCCACCACCCCTGCCCTCCCCACACGGGGCCCCATGGTGCTGACCCCGCCTGGGCCCCGGTCCCAGCTGGCAGCTGCCCATCATGGAGGATTGTGGATGACCATTGGTGAGTGGAAGTGAGCAGGACAGAGTCCCTCAGAGGGCTCTGCTTGAGCTCCGCTTGGCAGTGGAAGAAAGGGCCCTGTGAGGCCCTGGGTGGCCAGGGGGCCAGGTGGGAGCAGTCACTCTCCTTGCGGGGAGCTTAGGGCTTCAGTCCCCAAACACCACCCTGCATCAGGACTTCCTGAACCCAGAAACCCTGACTTGAGGTGCCACGTTGGCCCCAGGACTCTGCGCACAGTAAGGCTCGGGTGCCACGGCAGGAGAGGCAGAGAGGCTGCCCTACAGTTTTATGCCTATGGTTTGATTTTCTTCTTTGGGGAGCTAAGTTTTAGGCTCTAGGTCCCAGGGACAGGGTAGGGACAAGACCGGAGGGATGATTGCCCTGGTGTGCATGTATGTGTGTCCTTCGTACGTGGGCACAGAGAGCGCGGTGGGGACGGTGAGTGACGCAGCTGCTTCAGTGTGGCACACAGACCTGCTGAAAACACCGCACAGGGGTGGGAGTCCCTCTGCAGACAGGCCACGCTGTCCCTTTGTGCTTACGGGGACCTCTCGGTTGCCTCTTTGTTATCCATTCCAGGAGCTCTCTCTCGCCAAGTGGACGTTTCTTTTCTTTGAATTTTTATGCAGACACTGTGGTCCACCACGGGCCACCAGAGCAAGAGCAACGGGGGCCATTGCGGGCCCAGCTTCAGGCCCAGAGCCAAGACCAGGGCCAAGAAGCCTGTTCCTAATTTGGGAGCTGAGCCAAGGAGGGGCTGAATCCCTCTTCCTGGAGCTGGGGCTTTCCTGTCCTGGTGGGAGTCTCCCTTTGAAAACAGGGAGCATGAGGCAGGATGGGGCAGGGGGCTGGTAGTCCTGGGGAATCAGGCAAGGAGCTCCTGCATCTCTGCTCATTTGCACCAACTCGAAGTTCTCCAGCAAGAAGTGGGCTGGCAGCCCAGGCTGCGTCCGTCACTCCCTGTGTCTCCACAGGGCGTCTCATGCAAGTACAAGGAGCTGCAGATGGATGGTCTGCTTTTTGAGGGAGAAGTTCATTGCCGACAGCCCTGGATTCTGCCTTGAAGATCGTGTCCTGTGGGTGCACTGCAGAGCGTGCCGCGGGTGCCTGCCAGCTCTCCAGCCTGGCTCCTGCTCTTGTCCTCCTGTTTCTCTGCTGAGTGCTGTGGTGGACAGCCTTGGCCATGTGCACCTGGCCTGAGTGTGGCAGCAAGTTCCCGAGGCCGGCCTGGCTGGGCCTGTGGAGGGTTCACTTGTCGGGTGTGGCTGCTTAGGGCTGTGCCAGCAACGGTGGAGACACCAGGACCTCGGGAGCTGTTGGACGTGGCCGCTAGCCGGTGGTGAAAGATGCTGTTGCACTTGCAGTTTTAGAGAGAGGCCCCGGCGCACAGACCCGGGTGAAACTCAGTCCTTAACAACTGCCGTGTGCCTGGCTTCCCCTTCCTGTGTACTCCTCTCCCACTCTGGCTGTCAGCTTCCACTCTGCTCGCAGCTTCCCTCTTTCCCGTCTCTCGGTTGCCTCTTTGTTATCCATTCCAGGAGCTCTCTCTCGCCAAGTGGACGTTTCTTTTCTTTGAATTTTTATGCAGACACTGTGGTCACTATTTTTTGTGGCTTCAGGCTTGTGAGTCACACACACTTTTCCCGCCTCTGCTGTTTAAGGGGACTCTTTCCTTTGGAGAGCAGGGCTGGGCTGACATTCCTGACCTGCTCACACAGGGCTCAGCACCTGATGGAGTGGTGGTTAGAAGCTGAGGAACTGGGGGCCTAGTGCTTACCCTGCAAAGAGGCCTTGTATGTGCGTGTGTCCGCGTGCCTGTCCATGTGCGTGTGCACAGGACCTGGAGCTGTGGGGGGCAGGATGGAGGGAGCCTGCACGCAGGCTCCAGGGAGCCCTTGTGGCACTGGGGCAGAAATTGGTGGCCTTCAGCCACATCCCCCCAGGGCTGCAGCCCTTTCCTGGGAAGGGGCTCCCTGCTGGTTTGCAGTCCCAACATCCTCAGAGGGCAGGAGACACAAAGATCTGCTCATTCTGGGTCCAGAATCTAAAAATGAGCCCCATACTGGGTCACTCTCTGGGGCAGGACCAGGAGCTCCAAATAGAGCCCACACTGGGCAGGGGTTGGTGGCCTTGCTGAGGAGAGCCCAGGCCTGACCCTTCCTGCATCAGCTCATCGTCCCTGGGGAGGAGGGGCCTCAGGGGGTGACAGGCAGTCATTGGGTGAGATTTCCACCAGGATCCAGGGCCAGCCTGCAGCAGGTGGCAAGGAAGGGGACGGGCAGGGACCAAAGCCAAGCTCAAGACTGGCCACTGAGTGAGCACCATGGGACCCCAAGGCATACCCTGGAGGATGGGGTGAGGTAAGGAGGCTGGGAGGGAGGCCCTCAGCGACAGGGCCAGCTAAGCCTGTGGGTGGGGGCTGTGTTGTGTGGCCTGCACTGGCCTCTCCCAGCGGCTCTCCTGGCTGAAGTTCCAGAATACCTAGGCCACTGCAAGCCTCTGCCTCCCCTGCCACTGTCCCCAAGTTCCCCTAATTTCACAGCACCTCCTTCCCCTGGCACTGGTGGGGCTGGGCAGCAGCCACAGGACATTGGCTGAGCAAAGGAGGGCAGGGGTTCTGGGTAAACTCATTGGAGTGTCCAGCAGGGGGACACTGAGGGATGGCATGGGAGGCTTTAGGGGCAGTGCTGAAGTCAGCAGGCTGGTGGGGGTGGCACCTGGGGGCCACTGTGGAGGCCACCTCTCCCTGGTGGCACTCAGGCTGGTGGCCTGGCTATGTGTGCTGGGATCAAGCTTATGCCTGTCCCCACCAGGCTCTCAAGCTTGGCTCTCCCTTCCCATTTGGTGGCTGTCAGATTGCTCCTCAGAGCAGGGACCCTGGCCCCTCCTGGACAGAGACCCCTGGAGCTCAGGTCTGCTGGGCTGGCCCAGCGGGCTCTCAGCAGTTCTGCTAAATGAGGGAATGAGACAGGGAGACGGAAACCACAGGGAGTCAGCCAGCCGTGCGTGAATGTGCCCAGAGAAGGGCAGGTGTCAGGTGGAAGAGGCAGCCCCGGGGCCGGACGCTGTCCTCCCTCATGTCACCGTCCCACACTGAGGGGAAGCCCGAGGGGCCCTGCTCCTGTGTTCTTGAGCACTGACACTTCCCTGTCTGGAGGGGCCTGGGCCACACACCGCCATAGCTGGGCAGTGTGGTCCCCAGGGTTGAGCCCCACGACACAGCAACACCAGCACGAGGCCTGAGGCTTGCAGTCTGACCCAGGGGCCCTCCAGGGAGTGGGCGACCAGGGGCCTTGGGGGGTCAGTGTAGAGACATGGCTGGAAAGGAGGGTTGAAGATTAATAAGAAGTTCAGTTCATTGGTAAATGTCCCTCTATGTTCCACCCAGTCATCACCATGGTTACCGTGGCTTCCAGTCTCCTTGTGTCTCCTCGTAGAGCCTCTGGGAGACGCCGCTAGACAGGCCGAATGTCCCCTTCCTACTCTGGGGAGGCTTAAAGGACCAAGGCACTGTGTTGAAGCCCCATGTGGCCCCACCTTGGCCTGGGCACTGTGTGGGCTGGGCTGGGCTCACCCTGATGGGCCCCTGCTAAGCCCCACATGTCTTGAGACAGTGACAGCCTCCCTGCTGTAGGTTCCCTGCCAGCCCATGTGGCTCAGCATTTGGAGGCGACAGAGGAGGACTAGCCTTTAAGGCCTCCAGGGAGCCCGGCCCCAAATTCAGTGTTTATCCCAAATGGCCAGACACTCCAGTGAAGGAGGGACTGCGGGGTCCTGGGATGCCCAGCACACTTAGTGCCCACAGCTGTATGTTTCCTAGCCCAGGGGGTGGAAGCCATCTTTGCCCATTTACAACTGAGAAATGGGCAGAGGGGTGGATTGACTTGTTCAAGGGCCATAGCTGGAAAGCAGCAAGAGTCAAGATGGAGAGCCAGGACTTCTGCTGTCAGATATCAAGGCCTACCATGCAGCGGGAAAGGCAGGGTGGCATTGCTATGGGACCGTGAGTTTCCTGGCAGAATAGAGACAGGCACCCAGCAACAGAGCCATTCACTACAGAGGACCACACGAGTGACAGGGCATGTCAGGCAGGGGGAGAAGGAGGGAGCTCGGGGATCAGGAACTAGAAAGGGGCCGGCCACAGAGGAACAGGCACTGGACCCCTACCTCACACCCTCCACCAACATCAACTCCAGGATTGCGGAAATCTTGAAGCAGACAAGTTTCCCACCCGCAGGGCGGTGTAGTGAGTTGTGATGTCACACAGTGGGACATTATACCTCAGGCGTAGATGGACAACAGACTACAGTCACACAGACAAACGTTGGCCACAGGGAACTGAGTGCACGAGTCCCCGAAGGCCACAGAAAGCTAAGGCTCAGACACACAGTGCTTTACATGGAGTGGCAGGAGAAATAAAACTTCATAGACTTAATAAAACTTAGGTATGTATGTATTTTGCTTTATTATTATTTTCGAGACACAGTCTTGCTGTGTTGACTGAGCTGGTCTCCAACTCCTGGGCTCAGGTGATCCTCCCACCTCAGGCTCCAAGTAGCTGGGACCACAGGCACAGGCCACCAATTCTGCTACACTTAATAAAACTTTTTAGCCATCTCTGTCATATTTACATCTGTCTATCTACCTACCTATCTGGAGATAATGAGAACTATCAAGCCTTTGGAGTCTGGTGTCTGTCCCAGGAGGGAGACGTTGGTTGATGAGCTCACAGATGGCTGTCACATGATCAGAGGGAAGGAAGGAAGGAGACCAGGAAGAGCCCAACCATAACAAGGTGTCACAGATCAAAGATGTGAACAAAATCAAATTTTATGCACTGGAGGCATCAAAACTATCCATGCCCCAAAGTCAAACCTATCAAAGGACCCTCAACCCTGGCATTTATGTCCTGCACCGGGACCTCACTCAGAGCTGAACAGGTGTCTCCAGGGAAGACTCACTCCATCTTGGTGAATGGCCCAGCTGCCCATCGCCCAGGGGCCTGTAAGTGTTGGAAGTGTGTACCTGCAGGTGGAGCAGAAGGAAGGGCATGGGCGGTGGCCACAAAGGCAGGCAGGCTGGCCTCATGTCACCTTGGGTGGACTCCAGGGACAGAGGCGTCTATTGTCCAGCCACAGATGGCACCTGCAGCTTCAGTCTCCTGGGGCTGCTGTGACAGCTCACCTCAGGCCAGTGGTCTGAAACAACAGGAATCTGTTCTCCCTCTGTCAGGTCAAGGGTCTGGTGCCATGCTGCGTGGGAGAGGACGTGTGCTCTCTGGCTCTAGGTGCCCCGTGACCACACTGCTCTGGAGCCACTGTTCCATCGTGTGGATTTCCTGTTTTCCACGATGACACTGCATCAGTCTGGGCCCACTGGGAGAATCCAGGACAGTGTCCTCTCCGTCCTTACCTTCTGGTGTCTGCAAAGACATTTCCAAGTTAAGGCCGCCTTTCAAAAAGGTCACTCAGACCGGGTGGGATGGTGGTGCCGGTAGTTTGTTACTCAGGCTGAGGCGGGAGGTTGCTTGAACTCAGGAGTGTGAGGCCTGCTTGGCCAAGTGCCGAGACCCTGTCCCAGAGGAAAAACAGCCACTCGGGATCTGGAATGGAGGGTAACATGGGCAGACCCAGCAGCGGGAGGTCCTCCAGTGCTGACGCTGGGCAGGCTTCGGGGAGGCCCGAGTCCTGGAACTAGAACCAGACCTGGAGAAGCCAGTTGGCACCCTGATCCAGGAGGTCACAGCAAGTGGCAAGTGTGGCTGAGCGACTGTGGATAGAGAGGGGTCCGCCTACTAGACAACCAGGAAGCTCCGACTTGAGTTTGGGGAGTGTCCAGCGCCCTCCCAGACCTCACTTGTTGGTGCAGGTGCTGACTGTCTCGGCTCCCCAGGGGCACGCTGCTGCCTGCTGTTCACTTTTGCAGGCACCCAGTGCCCATTCTGTGTCCCACCAAGATCTGTGCAAAGTGGACCCTGCCTGGGCTTAGATTCCATATCTGTGAATTCTCCTACTTGCTAACATTTATTTGTAACTCCCAAACCAATACTTTGGCTGACATTTGTGGACATGCTCAGAGTGGCAAAATGTTTGAGTCACCCCACATGCAGGCTCCCCACTGAGAAGCCACCCGCCTCCTGGTTCCAGCTCACTCTGCAAACAGGACTCTTTTCATGGCCTATTTGGTGCCACATTTTTCATATTTTTGTGCTTTTTGTTGGTGACTTTGCTGTTTGGATGCCTGAACACAGTGCTGGCCAGGGTCACTGTATCGGGGTCTCCATCCTCAGAGGAGAGGCGCCATCGTATGAGCTTCAGGCAGGCACCACGGTGCCCTTGCTGTGTTTGATGTGAATGAAGCGCCAACATGCCCTCAGTAAAGTGTCTTTAAGCAAAAACACACGTGCAGCGAGGTGTGTATTGATCAGTATTGAAATGCAGGCAGAGCTTGGAAGGACCCTGACTCTGTGTGTCCAGCAATCACCGATTCTGAGTTCACAGCGACCTCATGGGCTGCCACCACGGCAAACACGGAGAATTAATTGTACTTGCTGGGGAGGAGGGTCTTTGGGAATAAGCCTTAGATGACCCCGGAGCACTGTGGCCGAAGGTCTGGGTTGTTTTGGGCCTCCATCACCTGCCCCTGGGCTGCGGCATCAGAAGCTGAACTCTGATCGCCCCACCGTGTTGTTCTGTCCCACCTGGGCTCCCGCCTGGGGAGATTCCAGTGTGGACTGTTTTGCAACTTAGAGACCCCTGGGAGCAGAGTGGCTGTCCTCTGGGCACCCCGGGGAGGGCCCAGGGCATGCTGCACCTCTGCGTCTCTTTATCCTCATCCTTGATGGTTTTTCAAGATGTTTTTATGCCCCATGGAGGTGCTGATTGTGCATGCCACATTTCAAAGGCCAGTGCATTTCCCCTGCACACCTTTCTAGGCGCTGCGTCAGCCCAGGGCTTTGAGTGGTCTCCTCGGCTATTTTCTCCTCCTGGGGTCATTGTTGGCATAAGCCTGCTGTTTAAAAAATTTAATTCTATCAACAAATTTATAAATTTTTTGTTGTACTGTATAGTTGTGGCAGGAAGAGTGAAAATAAGGTTTGCTGGATGGCAGTCAGTCTACGATGTCATTTCCCATTTTTCGTGACAGAAATGACTTCCACCGTGGCCCGGAGCTCCCAGCCCTGGGTGTGCTGGCCGGTGGGTACGCAGGAGGGTGGTCAGATTTCCTGAAGGGACTGGCAGCTCCCTCCCAGCCATGCCAAGACAAGGACCCTAGAAGGCGACTGCATCCCAGATGGGAAGGCACCCAAGAGCTCCCTGGGAGCTGAGGCCGCATCGCTGAGCTGCTGCGCAGCAGGCGAGCAGAACCCCGGCCTGATGATCTTGGGGCAGCACACGCTCCAGAGGGAGAGCCTGGGCCGCCCACAGGCCTCCAGGTGGCGGGGCTCCAGGCAGCGGCTGGGGGGCGGTGCACCTGCGAGACGCCTCCGCCACGCCCACGTGGTGCACCTGCACAAAGGCGGCTCACCTGGCTGGCAAGGCAGGTCCCAGCGCACCCCAAGCACCTGCTGGCGTTGGGGGACTGCTGCACACGCGTCAGCCCGCCGACATAGGAGGCCACCGGCTGCGCTCTGGCTCACCTGTCCAACGGCCGGGGGTGGGTGCTGGAGTATCTGCGCCCCAAGGCCAAGCCACTTTTCAGTGACTGTCCCTATCCTGGAGCCACAGATTCAGGGCAAGGACCCAGCCCCATGCTCTAGGGTGGTACCGAGAGACTGGATGAGAGGAGTAGAGATTTCCTGGGAGCGTGGGGTGTGAAGCAGCTCTGCTTGGAAGGACTGAACACGTCCGGTTCCCTGGCTGTGGCCCAGCGTTCCTGCACCCAGGCGGCCGGTGCTCATGACCCTGGACTCAGGCAGTCTCAGAGGCCGAGGACAACGTCCTGCCAGGAGGAGCTGCAGCAGGTCTGAGCAGAGCCAGGGAACCTCCCCAGCCAGGGCTCATGTGCCAGCACCTCCTCGGAGCCTGGAGGACCTTCCCAGGGACAGGGAAGTCCAGGTAGGTAACCAGGGTTGAGTCTGTCGCTTGGCAGAGGAGCCATTGGAAACGAGACTCAGCTAGCCTTGTGCGGTGGCATCCACCTGTAATCCCAGCAGTTGTGGAGTCTGAGGCAAGTTCAAAGCCAGCCTCAGCAACTTAGGGAGACTGTGTTAAAATGAAAAAATAAAAAGGGCTGGGGACTTAGTTCAGAACTTAAGCACACTTGGGCTCAATCCCCAGTACCAAAAAACGAAAAAAAGAAAACAAAAGAGGCTGAATTACTGAGAAGCAGGTACATCTAATGAACACAGCTTATTCCCTGAATGCCAGGCACCTGCACTTGGTGACCCTCCCCTGCATAGCCTGGCTCTGAGGGACATAAGCTTGGGTCTGAGATTGTCCTCATTACCTCTCTGGACTCAGGGAAGGTCCAGCTCACTGAGAGGCGAGGCAAGGACCCCTTTCATGGGGCCTTCTGGGAATCCCTGGGAAGGGCTGGAAACAGCGGGTTAGTGCAGCCCCAGACAGCCCACAGAGCGAGGTTCCTGAGGAGCCAACAGGATGGAAGATGTAGTGAGAATGGGGGAAACCAGGTCCCTGATGCCCTCCAAGCAACTGAGACACTCAGCTCACGTCCAGTCTCTCCTGGGCCTCTGGGCCTCGAGCAGCAGTGTCCTGCATCACGCAGAGCCAGCTTGGGACTTCCTCCACAGCTGGTCTGCCTCCCACCCCATTAAACTCCGCAGTTATCTTTATTTCCTCCTCTTTTTGGATTTACATTGGTCTTTCTCTGACTTCCTGAGACAGAGTGTGCTAATTAATCTTTCCTGATATTTATTTAAGGCCAACATTCTCCTGCTGGGTTGAACTTATGAAGTGGCCTTCTTTATATCTGGTGTTTATATTTCCCTCCAGGGCTCTGTGTCTGCTGGGGACACAGCCACACCCGCTTTTTGGGTGGGACTGGGTGCTTCCGTGCTCTCCAAGGAACCTGTGGATGTCTGTAAACAGGATGCACTGGGCTGCCTCTCCAGGTGGAAACTGTCTTCCTGGGCTGTCTTCCGTCCTTCCCAGGCAACACAGCTCTGATGGGGTGCAGCTGAGATCACATGCCCTCGGCCTGCCCTGCCTGTCTTGACGCCCCTTCCAGATAGTCCCTTCCCACCTCCCCACATGCCCAGGTCCCGACCCTCCAAGCTCCTGCAGATCTCTGTCCCCTGTGGTCAGTTCACTCTCTTCACACTGAGGACAGGGACACAGGGTCCAAAGTCTTCAGTTTTACCCTAATTCCCAGCCAGTGTAGACACCCTGCCCCACAGTGAGGGTGGACTTGATTGACACCCAGCACTCAGGTCCTTGACCTCCTTATCTCCAAGGCCCCCCCAGTTCACCTCACTGCTCCTCCTGTGGTCACCCCAGGTCTCTCTCCCTGTGTACCCCCTCCTGCCTGCTCCCCTCAACCCTGGTCAACAGCCCCAGTTCCCTTTCCCCTGGTGACCTGTAGACACAGCCCTGCACAAAGCCCTGCATGAGATTTCCTCTGCCATACGGACAGCTGATGTCCACTGCAAAATACTGCTGAGCCTACCAGCCTCAGACCTCAGGTGCTGGGCACCCAGTAAGCCCTGCTGCCGCGGGAGCTTCACGCTCTGTAAAGACACCTGCTGTTGAATCTAGGACTTACCCTAATCCGGGATGACCGCAGCTCAAAAGCCTTGACTCAATTACATCTGCAAACGCCAGTTTCTCCAATAGGGCCCCATTCATGGGCTCTGAGGGTGAGGGCTTGAATGTGTCTCTTGGAGGGACTGTGAAGCCCCTACCCTATCCTTCCTAGGAAACAGCTTGGGGCTGGTTAGGGACCCACAGAGTGATGCATGTCTGGCCCTGGACTCCTGTGTGGCTGTGCCCCTGGGAAGCTGGCCACAAACAGGTGTTTCCTAGTCTACTGAGTCCCACAGTGAAGGTGCTCCCCAGAGCCACCCCGTAGGGAGGAGGCACCAGATGGCTCATAGTCCCCTGCTTCTTGGCCTCCCAGCCAACCTGGAAGCCTAAGCTCCAAAGCCTTTGAACAAATTCCTGTTCTGCTCCCACCAGCCAGGAGCCCTGTGTGACTTGGCAGCGGTTACATGTCCATGTAGGGGAGAGGACTCAGCACATCCCAGGATGCCTGGAGTCCCCTTTCAACGCCCCCGACACACACAAGGCACTATGCACAGTTTGCAAGCTGCAGGGTGCTGTGCAGAGGCGTCCACACACCCACACAACCAGGACACCAGTCTGATGTGTTCTTGCTGCTGGTACCTGGAAGGACAAGCCGAGTGCTCTTTCTTCTACCTATCCTGCCAATCAGCCAAGGGAGCCACCTGTGAGCCTGGAGGCTGGGGAAGGGGAGGTTCTCTTGCGGGAAGACTAGAGGCTTTGATTTCTACAGCTGGGATTTTAGGAGTTTGGTTGCAGTGGAGAAGAAGGAAGAGGCCTTGTAGGGTGGGGAGACGGCAGCATCGGGTTGGCATGGGCAGGGCAGGAAGAAATAGGGCATCTGACACCAGGCCCCAGGCTGGCACACAGCAGCTGTGCCCAGGGAGGCCGGCATTTCAGCTGGCACACTTGGCCACCCCCAGGGGCACAGAGGACTTGGGGATCACAAGGTGGTCCAAAAGCTACAGGACGCTACCTCAAAGGTATGAAGCACCTAAAGCCCAGTGGGGGCTGCTGGGAGCAGTGGCTCAGAGCTGTCTAGCTGGCAGAGGAGCCCTGGCCAAGCAGGGAGGGATAGCACCAGCCTGGCAAGGTGGGTGGTGGGACTGCCTCCCTCCTCTCTTGGCCACTCTCAGCCCAGGGAAGGCTGGGTCTTCAGGCTGGGTCTTCAGGCTGCAGGGCGGGACAAGCTCCGGTTCTGCCCCCAAGGGTGGTCCTGCCTAGCCCCTCCCGCAGTGCACTTTCACACAGGCAAGCTCAAGAATCTTGCGACCCAGCTGAGGTCCTTCCCTGTCCGGTCCAGGAGGGCCTCCTTGGAAAGGACTTTGGAGGAAGCTCCAGGGCTCTAGGAGGCCAGCAGGTCTCTGGGGCAGGAGCACCGTGACACCACCCATCCTGCCTTTACCCACTGGCGACACCCAGTCACACAGCCACCCGCTCCCATGATGAGTTCCCCACCCAGGGCCCGGTGTCTAGAGGGCGTCAGCCTTCCCTGGCCACATTCAGCCTGAGGGCAGCAGGGCCTGGGGCTGCTCTGGGGTGACAGCAGCATCCTAGGCCAGCTTAGGGTACCTGGTGACAAGGACAGCTGGGAGGGGCCCATGGCAGTGACACACAGACTCCCGTACCTGCTGCATGTGTGGACCTGGCCCACTAACCTTTGCCAATAGTGGCCATGGCAATGGCCAAGGCTCAGGCGGTGCATGGCCACAGGGTGGCTCCATGTTCCTGTCCTCCGTCCTCCTCCTGGACGTCTGTTGGCTGTGGGCCAACCCCTTCTGTCCCATAGCCTTGTCAGTGCCATCGACTCCCATGAGGGAAATGTTGCCAATCCTGTCCCTCAGGCAGGGCCCACGAGGCACAGCCCTGGCTGGGGAGCTGGAGGGCTCCTGGAGGCGGAGGCTGAGGGCACCTGTGCTGGGGCAGCTCCCTGTGCTGCCTCATCTGTGGCATCAACCAAACTGCACATGGCCTACACACAGCTGGCACTGGAGTCCCTGTGCCCTGGGGCCCAAGGAGCTCCTGTCACGCCCCAGCTGTGGCCACTGAGACCTGTGCCTCCCTCCTTCCTCCGTGCACAGCTCTGAGCCTATTCCTGTTCAGAGGGCCGCCCGGGTGCAAATCCTCTGCTCCAGGAAACTCTGCTGAAGGTAACTTGCCCAGGGCTTTCCTTCAGCAGCCGGTGAAGTCTAATGTGGGCCTCAAAGTTCTTACAATTCAGTTTGCTCAGAAAAGTGAGTTTGGCCCAGGAGTGCAGCGGAGCGTGGAGCCCTTCAGCCGAGGGCCAGCCTTGCCAGCCAGCCTCCACTGGGCACAGCAGAAGCTCCTGTGGTCTGTTGAGGCTCCCAGGGCACTGCTGGGAGCCACCGCCGCTCCTGGAGAGGTTGAGGCCGGGCCAGGCTTCTCCGCCACCCAGGAACAGCAGCTGTGGGGCCTCCGCTCTGACTCCCCGGTCTTCCTTCTAGAATGTACTCCAGGGTCAAGGTGCACATGCCAGGGCCCAAGGCTGGGCAGAGTGCTGACCCCCGCAGCTGGCTGCCTCTCCCCTGAAGCCCATGGCTCCAGGGTAAGGGCTCTCAGCCTGGTCCCAGCCTGCAGGACCCAGGGATTCTCCCCGGCCAGGCCTGGCCCACAGCTCAGGGCCTGTGCAACTCCCCACCTCTCCTCTCCCACCCCAGATCCTGGACCCTAAAGGAGCTCATTCAACGAGGCCTGCCCTTCCCATGGTGATCTGAGACACCTCGACACAAGGGACGTGGCGAGGCTGGGCCACCTGGAGCCGAGCAAGACCCTGATGTCCTGCAGGAGTCCAGCCTTCCCTCCCAGCCTCCCCAGCAGGAACTACTTGAGGTTTCTCGACCTGCCAGGAGTCCTGTGGCCATGCCCACCTGGCTGCCCATCTTCTGTGATGTGCAGACATTGCCGTGGAGTGTTGTGTGAGCAAGGCTGGGGACCAGCCGTGGTGGCGGGGCTCCTGCTCACGGGGCCCCTTGCTCTGGGTCCTGCAGCAGCTGGCGCCTGCAGCCAGGTGTGCACCCCATGCCGCCTCGCCCGGCACACCATGGCCCCCACATGCATTCCCGGCCTTCCAGGGACTCGGGCCGCCCCTGCCTCCTCCTGCTGGCTGTGAGCTTGAGGGTGGGCAGGAGGGGCCGGGCTGAGGTGGACACTCAGGAGCCCCTCACCTATCCACTTCCTGCTTTTCGGATTCAGGACAAGAGAGCCTGCATTTAGTCTGTCCTGCCGTCAGGAGAGGGAGATCAATGTCTACTGCATGAGACAAGCGGAACGCAGAGGGCGCACCTGCGCTGTACACTTCCCGTGGACACAGCCGGACCCCACCAGCAGGCGGGGTAGAGAAGGCCGAGCCACGGACCCTCCACCTCCAAGGACAGGTCTTCTCGGGGAGGACAGGGCTGAGCTACTGCTGAGAGGA
The DNA here is from genome assembly GCA_028644305.1 of Xerus rutilus. NCBI lineage: Eukaryota > Metazoa > Chordata > Mammalia > Rodentia > Sciuridae > Xerus > Xerus rutilus. The sequence continues at coordinate 181,168,292 of CM053400.1, forward strand.
CGGAGCAGGACCTGCCGGCGCTGACCAAGGCCTGTGAAGGACTTCACAGCCTGCTGTGCTGACCACAGAGGGTGTCAGCCACCTCCACCGTGGGGGCTCAGGACCAAAGGAAGAGTCTTCAGGTTGCCTAGGGGCCAAGGGTGTGTAGTGGACGTTGAGGGCTCCTGGGGCATGGGACCGAGTGGGAGGGAGAAGGTGGTGGGGGAGGAGGGACGCGAGAAGGTGCATGTTGCCAAGGGGCTTGGAGACGGTGATGGGTGCCCCTTGTGGGCTCCTGGGCGTGAGTAGGGTGAAGGGAATAAGCCCCTGGCCCTCCCAGCCACGGCGGCTGCTTTCCAACTGCTGGGTTCCAGGGAGGAAAGGGGCCTGTGCCTTCCTGGCCGTGTCCACTAGTCATTTCTCTGAGGGTTCACCCTGTCCCTGCCCACTCAGGGGAGGAGGGTCTACCTCTGTGAGAAGAAGAGGTCAGCTGCGGAGGGTGGAGAGAACCCACAGCAGGGAGACAGGCACAAGGGCTGGCACATCTGCAGCCCACTTCTGCCCCAAGGCCCACTCGCCCAGTGCAAACACCAGCCCCAGGCCCCAGCAGCACCGCCCACACAGCCCCAGCTCCAGTGTGCCCTTCTCTGAGATCTGATATCCTGCAGAGGCCAGCATGGGTGCCAGGGCACAGAGGAGGGTCTCAGAGCCCAGGTCAGGGCCCGCAGCACCCCTCAGCACAGTGTCAGCACTGACCTGACCTCTGCACCCCACCCCACCATCTCTAGCTACCTGGCTAGAGGGAGGGTGGTGGCTGGATGTCCCCTGTCCACAGTCAGCACAGAGCTCTCAGCCCAAGGCTGCTGCTGCCAGGAGGAGCAAGGTGACTCATGCAGGCCCCAGGTGGGGAGGGACCGGGGAACCAGCAGGTCCACAGGGCCAGCCCCACCGAGCCAGGCAGGTAGGCAAGGTCAGAGCCCGGAGGCACAGGAGTCTGCAGGCAGGGCGTGGGGGAGACCGGGCTGTCCCTGAGGGCACTTTGGGGTGTGGGTATAGCCAAGGGGTAAGTGTGGGCTAGGAGGGAGGTCAGAGATCCTGCAGGACAGAAGTGCTCAAGTGGCGTGGCCCTTGGGAGCCATCCTCAGGGCCACAAGCCCTCAGCCTGGTCCTGGGAGCCTCAGGGGCCCTGCCCTGGGGACCTTGAGGGAGGCCTGGTGGAGACCAGCTGGGCTCCACACGCACTGAGCTGGCCATTTCCACCTTCAGACTGGGGGCAGTGCGGGGGACCAGGAGTCTGCCATGAGGTGTCGGGACAGGGTATGTTGCCACCATTGGCTATGGGGCTGGCCCGGCCACGTGGCAGCTCCTGAGTGCTGAGCGGACCCCCGGCCTTTCCTGAGTGGGGCAGAGGGAGCAGTGCGTGCTGGGCGTGTCGGGTGTGCGTGCCAGAGCCAGGAGGAGCGTGCCCTCAGCACTGGTCCTTACAGTGAAGGTGGCTGCCACACCACTGCCCCCTAGAGTTGTGGAGGATCGATAAAACCAAGGCTAATTTTAGCGTGCCCAATGTTTCTGTCTTCCCTCCACAATTCTCAAGAGCTCTGGCCTGGGCCTGGGCTGGCATCTGGCTGAGGAGAAGCTGGGCTCAGAAGGAGGCCAGCTGGCCTGGGCCCATGGAGAGTGGCAGGTGGGGCCTGGCTCCCTAACAGGGTCCTGGAACCCAATCCTGCCTGTCCAGACCATAGGGCCTGCAGGAAGCTGCTGGAGTTGCAGGGGCTGGACCCCTACCTGGGCTCCCATCCAGCACCTGCCACCGCCCCTTCAGGAAAGGGAAAGCCCCCACACCTCATGCTGCAGTCTGCACCTCCCCAGAGGCATGGGGACACCCACAGGGAGGCCCGGCTAGTGGCTCCCCAGCAGGAGGCGAAGGAAGGCGGTGTCCAAGCAATCCCAAAGGCTCCCCTTGTTCTCCCAACCAACTGCAGCTCAGGCTCAAGGAGACCAGGGGCCTGCCTTGAACAGCCCAGCACTGGCGGGCACCTCCAAGGGGCTAGAGGGCTACGATGTTGGGCAGACACCCAGCGAGGATGGGCTGAGATGGGGTGGCTGAGGAAGGCTTTCTGGGGAGGGGACATGTGAGCAGAGACAATGAGGCAGGCACAGCCACGTGGGAATCAGCGGGAACAGCATTCCAGGCAGAGAGAACAGTGAGAGGCAAGGCCCGGAGGAGCCAGGGACAGCAGGAGCCCTGGGCCCAGCAAGCACACAGGGCAGAGGTGGGAGGAGGGGCCAAAGTGGGGAACACTGATGGCATTGTCACCCGAATGCTGTGAGGCCCCAAGCAGGGTGCCCACTTGGTGGAGGTGCCTGGGTCCCAAGCCCCTGTGGCTGTGTGGCCAGGGTCCCCAGGAGGAAGGGGCAGGCAGGTACTGCCCCAGGCAACATGGCAAAGCTGAGGTCCCAGGCTCCAGGAGCCGGGACAGGGCCAGGTGGCTCCTGAGGCTGTGCTTACCTTCTACAGCCCCTCCCCAGGCTGCAGGAGCAGCAGAGGCGGACAGGATGTCCCAGGACTGACAATAATGACTTCCCCTTCCCCTCCAGCCCCAGAGGTCCTGGAGGGAAACAGTGTCCCTGGCCTGGTGCCTTCAACCAGTGCAAGGCCCATTGTTTGAAGCTGGAGCTGGTGGGGGCCACGGGAAGCCCCTGCAGTGCCCTTCGTCCCACTTACCGCAGATCCAGAGCCCTGGGAGAGGACCAGCAGAGTGCACTCAGCGGCATCCAGCAGGATGGAGGTGCTCAGGGCTGTCCTCCTGGCCCTGCTGCTGTGCGGGCAGCCAGGTGCGAGCATGAGGAAGTGGTGCAGTCCTGGCCCCAGGACCTCCAGTCTGGGGACCAGGCATGGGTTTGGGGAGAAGGGGTGAGACCGGCGTCCCCAGGCCAGAGGGAGGTGGGTGAAGCTGTTCTGGGCCCCCAACATCATGGCCCCAGCTGGGACCAGGGTTCCCTGCTCCTGCAGCCCCAGTCCAGGCTTCTCCAGCACTGCAGGGCTTTGGGGACCCCTGTTCACTTCTAGTCTGTTTCCTTTTCTGTACAATAGAGAAGCCGTGGGAGGAGAGTAGATGGAGGGATGGGGGTTGGCCCTCCACCCCGAGTGTGTGTCCTCTGTACTTGGGTAGCTGAGGTTTACAGGCATCCCTGCGCGGCCAGGGAGTGGACAGGCACCGGAGGAAGACGATGACGACGTGGACTTGGGGACAGACAGCAACGGCTATGATGATGAAGATGAGGAGGATGAAGAGGAGACCAGCATGGCCCCTGGCACAGGTACCCTGCACCACAGCCCAGCACCCTGGGCGCCCCGCCCGGCTGGAGCGAGCCTCTTGCTCATCTCCACCCCGAGTGGAGCAGGCCTCCACAGCCGAGGCTGCCGCTGGCTCCCCCAGGTGCTGCCTCCTCCCCACCCCAGAAGGCCCAGGCCTGCCCCAGGCTGTTCTCTGTCCCTCTGGTCCCCAAGTGCCAGGCTGCCTGCCCAGAGTTGTCAGATGCACCTCCAGGTCCCTACAGCCAATGGCAGGGGCCTTGAGCAGTTCCACTGAACAGGTGACCAACTGAGGCACAGAAAGTTCACCCTGTCTGTCCCCATGCCTGTCCTCGCTCATCCTTCAAGAGCCCCCAGAAGGGCCCCCGGGGCAGCCCTGGGAACAACTCACAGGACAGGTGGATGGGGCGTGGGGAGGCCCTACAGACCCTGCCCTGGCTGAGCTGGCCTCCCCACAGTGCCACTGCAGTGCTATTTCTGCCAGTCCCTGCACAGGGGGCAGAACTGCACCCAGATGCAGAGCTGCCCTGGTCACGCCTTCTGCACCATGCTGATCGCCCACGGGAACACGGGTGAGTGGACTCAGGTGGCACACACCCGGCGGCCCCAAGACCAGGAGCCAACCTCGTGCCCCTGCCTCAGCCCCTGTTCTCCACCTTCCCCTAGACTCAGGTCTCCTGACCACCTACTCCATGTGGTGTGTGGACACCTGCCAGCCTATCACCAAGACAGTGGAGGGGACTCAGATGATCAAGACCTGCTGCCAGTCCACCCTGTGCAATGTCCCACCCTGGCAGAGCCTCCAAATCCAGAACCCTCTGGGAGGCGGGACAGGCAGCCCCCAGAACAGAGGAACTAGCCGTCCCCAGGGTGGTGGGACACGCAGCCCCCAGGACAGAGGAACTAGCCGTCCCCAGGGTGGTGGGACAGGCAGCCCCCAGGACAGAGGAACTAGCCGTCCCCAGGGTGGTGGGACACGCAGCCCCCAGGACAGAGGAACTAGCCGTCCCCAGGATGGTGGGACACGCAGCCCCCAGGACAGAGGAACTAGCCGTCCCCAGGGTGGTGGGACACGCAGGCCCCAGGACAGAGGAACTAGCCGTCCCCAGGGTGGTGAGGCTGACCATCCCCAGAGTGGCAGGGCAGGTGGCCCCCCAAGATGCCCCCCAAATGTGGGTACAGCCCTCCTGCTCAGCCTCACCAGCCTTTGGGCAATGGGGGCCTGAAGACCCACCCTCCCCCGCCACTCAGGCCCTGGCCTGGCCCCCATCAATGCCTCCCCTTCGCCCATCTCCAGCCTGAGAATAAACCTGGGGTGTCTGCCTTGACCAGTTCCCTGGCCCTCCTGGCCAGTGTTTTTGCAGTTTTTCCGTCAGGCAAGCTTAGCTCACCACTGTGAGTGCTAAGGTGGCCACATGTTGACCTGCACCCCCAGGATCTGTGGCCTCCAGGGGTCCACCAGCCCAGCTGTGGGCAAAAAAGACAGTGCCCGCGGGGCCCTGTTCTTACCTGTAGCTTCCCAGCAGGACATTACTGCCTCCCCAGCCATTGCCTGGGCCAGGCCCTGCCTGCTCCCCGCCTTGGATGGCAAGCCTGCCTCCTGTCTGGAGGGAAGAGGCTTTGGAGAGAGGCCCAGGGAAGTTGCAGAGGCTGGGGTGGAGCAAAGGGAGGGCTGGAGCTAAGAGGGGAGAGGGCGGGGCCCATGGGCTCCTGAGGCAGGACTGTGCAGCAGGGCCAGTCCTGCCTGAGTGACAGGTACCCAGTTCTGGGCCTCCTCAGACCTCCTCTGGCTGGGCTGCTGCCTCTGGCTACTGGGCACTGGGCCTCCTTGAGGGCACCAAGCTCTACTCTGCCAGCAGTTGAGGCCAGACAGAGCACCGAGGCGGAGGAAGAATGCTGGGCCTGGGCCACAGCTGAGCCACTGGCTGGCCTCAGTCTCCCCATCTGAGCGTTACTGCGCGAGGCTTACAGGACCCCTAGACTCCCGCTAGCACATGGCCACGGAACCGTTCCTGCTGCCAGGCTTCTCCCAGCGTGCAAGGAGTGGCCTCCACACCCATCCTTCCCTTTCCCTTATTAATAAAACCTCAACTCCTAACTGGGGGTGAGGATCAAAGTCTTTGGGTGGAGGGTGGCACCACTTTCTCCTTTTCCTCCGCCCTGCTGCCTGAGATGATGGCTGGAACACAGCAGACGCTCTGCACCATGAGGCAGCACACTGGAAGGGCAACGCAGGAGGGGGCCCGAGCCACTGTGACCAGAAGACCTTATACCAGTCCCGCACTCGGCCGCAGGGTCCCCTCCCCTAGGAAAAAAGTTGAAGGCAACTATTTTGTATTTCTGCCGCTTGCTTTGCACACACTTGTGCTTGCGCACCCCCCCCCCTGCCCCATACACACAGCACATAAGCCTACTGTATGCACGCCTCAGGGCTCAGCCTGCCTGGGTTGAGAGCTTAGCTCCACCCCTCACCAGCTCCAGCTGGGCCCCCTCCGTGCAGTGGGACCACAGGAAGCCCCCTTGCAGGGCTGCAGTGGATTCGCTGGCTTGCCACACCCCGGCCTCCAGCCCTTGGCCTGGGAGGGGCGAGTGCTACTAGGGACACGCTTCTGATGACGGGGCTTCATGTGTACGCTGTGGCAAGTGGCCCACCTGCGCCAGCCCAACTCCCACATGACCAACTTAGAAGCACTGGGCACTACAACCTGTGTTCACAGAACTGACCAAGCTGTGTGCGGACCCCAGGGGACAGACCCACCCCGCCTGCCCAAACCACCTCTGATCCCTTTGAGTCTGTGAGGAGGGAGCCAGGCCCAAGGCTCAGTCAAGCCACTGGCTGTAGGACTGGTCCTGGCCTTGGACTCCTGCCTCAGTGACAGTCTCTTGTCCCAGGATCCCACCCCACTCGAGCTCTAACCCAACCTGCCCAGAGGTGCCAGCGCAGGAAGCACTTAAGTGCCCCAGAGCCACCAGGGCCTACCTGGCCAAGGAAGGACCACAGCCCGGGCTCCAGCTCAGAGCCACAGTCTGGGCAGCTGTGCAGCCAGGATCCAGTCCCCAAACTTCCTGTCAACAAGGGGTGTCATAGGCTGTCAAGCAAAGGCGCCAAGAGGCCTGAGCTATGGAAGCAGAAGCTGGGGAGGGCTGGACATCAGCCATGCTCCTGGGTCCCACAGCCTGGCCAGGTCAGAAGTGCTAGTGGTCGTCACAGCCAGACACCCAAAGTTCTATTGCAGCCAATGCAGGACAGACAGCGGGACACCAGAGGCTACGTGAGGGGCCACCCTCTCTCATCCCGCCAGGTAGCAGAGTGGTGAGGTGGGGCTGGACCCCATATCACCCTCAGTGCCATGGCCACTGTAGCAAATTACTACAGACCGAAAACAACAGAAGTCCATGCTCCACGCTGAGGGCCAGACACATGATATCAAGGTGCTGGTTCCTGGGCTCTCCACATCTACAGCAGACCCCCTCTGCCTCCTCCAGCAGCCCTGTGCAACAGCTTCAGGGACACTTGATCACCCAGGACAACCTCATCTCAGATCCTTCTCTCCATCATGCCTGCACAGTTCCACGTGCCCCGAGGCAGCATCCGAGGGTCCGAGGGATTAGAGTCTGGAAACAGGGATTGTTACTGAGCTGACCCCAGACCTCCTTGGACACCAGCCCTGTGTCTGGCTGTGTCTAGGAGCCCTGGATAAAGATGACTACAGGACTCGAGGAGGTGTGGTCCACCAAGGGGCACTTGCTGGGATGCTGTCCGCAGTGCAGACTAGAACACTGCAGCCCGAGCTGAACTCCTGGCTAACGGGCACAGGGACCCCTGGCGCTGCAGAGTGCTAGATTCAGGCTCTTCAAGACTAGGGTCTAAAGCTGAAGATGTTTTAAAGTCACACTGGGGAAAGTATTGAGGTTGAGCAGGCCTTACCCTGAACAGGCACGGCCAGCCTGTGTCCAGACCAGCCTGGCCCCTTGCCAGCTCACACAGGCCTGTGCTCCTCAGGACACACACCCACGCACAGCCGGGCCAACAACCGGCTGTGGAAGAACAGCGTTATAGCTGGATTCCTGGGACAGGCTCCCTTGCCCAGGAGCCCTGACCATCCATACACAGGACACATGTGGGGGGCCATGGGCATCCCCCCACATGCAGCCACAGCCTGGGCTCACTGCCAATGGGGAAACAGAAGGTAAAAGCAAGGACCTTGAAATTGGGGGTCCTGGGTGCACAGACCAGAGGGGGTGCAGCAGAGACAGAGTAGGATCTGCCCAGTACCCACCAGGCCTGTGGCTCTCGCCCTCAGGGACTGAGTGGAGGAACCGGCCTGCTCCTAGCACAGGACACAGGCGTCAGGAGCAATGAGGCTTCTCCCGGCAGGCCCACTTTCAGTCTCGTGATTCTGACTCCACAGTGCTGCCTGTGCACACACCAGAGGAGCAGCTGAGCAGACGCCTGGAGAGGCTCTGAGCCCCACCTCTGCCTGGGCACCTGTGTCCCCTGAGCCTCAATCTGGTGGCAGAGCTGGGTCCCTGAAGGCTCTAAAGTGTGTCACACAGCTCCCTGGGCAAAAGCCTGGCCCCTCACCCTCAGGGGCCTGGCTATGTGCACGAAGGCCTTCCATGTACATGAAGCCCAGGAGCCTGTGTGCAGGAACGTGCGAGGGAGGACAGTTGAATCCAGTGCCTCGTGTGTGCCCGGCAAGCATTCTTTCACTGAGTTACACCTGCAGCCCTTCTCACCTCTTTAGGCACAATCTTGCTAAGTTGCTCAGGCTAGTCTTGAACTTGCTCCCCTCCTACTCCAGCCTCTCGAGGGGCTGGGACCAAGCGTGTGCACCACCATGGCTAGGGAGTCCATTAGCTGCAAGCTTCCGCACTCTTCCCTGAAGCTTGGCTTCTCTGCAGCCTGGTGTCCAGGCTTTGGTGCGCAACATGGCCCCAGGTAAGCATGCCCCACCTCCACATGAAGGGACCCGACATCCAGGCAGCAGCTCCTGCAGCAGCAGAGGGACCATTAAGGAAGGAGAAGCAATGGGTCTCTGAGCCCTCGCGCAGCTTGCCCAGCCTCTGCCTCCCTGGAGCCGTCTCCTGCCAAGACCTGGACACCTGGCGGGGGGGCCACTGAGCCAAGGCCTCAGATACCAATGCCCCTGGGGAGGGACCCTGAGGTGGTCCCGAAGGCCTCCAGACATCAGGAGAGGGTGCTGCAGTGGGTGGTCCTCAGCTAGGGCCAGAGACCTGCACCTGCCCTCTCGAGACCTCAGTTTCCTTTCTGAAAAGCTTGAGGTTGGCTAGGAACTCACTGAAGAAAGGACCTGGGAGCTGGGGTTGTGGCTCAGTGGTAAAGCGCTTGCCTCACATGCGTGAGGCACTGGGTTCGATCCTCAGCACCACATACAAATAAATAAAAAATAAAGACATTGTGTCCATCTACAACTAAAAAAAAAAGAAAGGACCTGGTCTCCCTGGGGACGTGGGGTGTGGCAGGGGAACTGAGGCTTGGAGCTGTCACTGTGGGAATGCCTATCTGGGACCATAGCCTCTTCCTGGGGGCCAGGACCCAGCTCGAGCAGACGACGTAACAGCCCTGAGACCAGAGCCCTGCAGGCAGCCTGGGCAGGGACAGGGCTGCAGGAGCCAGAGCCACTGAGTGCCAGTCCTTCCGGGACAGGGTGGGCCATTGTAGTTGTGCTAAGGACACTGCCTGTTTGTTCCCCAGCCCTCAGCCTCTGTCCTATTCTCCTGAGCATTTGGCCCACACTGGTGCCCCAGCAGTCACCACCCTTGCTTTGAACACTCCAGTGACTGCCAGCACCCCAGGTCCAGCACAGGGTGGCCCTGCTGGCCCTCAGCCTTGCTGTACGCTCACAGCATCAACTCAGCAAACCCCTGGCTTTCCTGGCTGAAGTGAAGGCAACTGCAGACCCACCCCGGAACCAGGGAGCCCAGAGCGTGTTCTCCAGCCCTTCTTCCTCTGGGGCAGTGCTGAGGACCAGGCATTCACCTGGGGCTGGTGCCTGGGTCCTCACCGCAGAATCTACAGAGCTGGTTTCCCTGGCACATCCCACGTGTGTGACAGCAACTGGGTGGTGGCAGATATTCTCCGCCTTGAGTTGCCACTGCCCCAAACACCTGGTTCAGCTGTTGCCAGGGCAAGCTGTTGGAACAGACCACCTCTCTCCCTGCCCTGGGCCCATGCATTTCTGCCAGGCAGGGGGCACGAGCATGGGCTGAGGTCCCTGCCCCTAGCAGAGGCCCAGAGCCAGAAGGACAAGGGCCCAGCTGGGTTGGGCGGGACTCCTCAAGCACAAATGTGGTCAGCAGAGGTCATCCCTGGACTGAGTTCACAGAAGCCAGCCCAGCTAGCCCAAGGACACCCAGAGGAGGGCTGTAGAGAGGCTGCCTGTTGGAGAAAGGCATGTGTACCCCACACTATGATACAGGAAGCTCTGGTCCCCACTTTCTGACCGGGTGAACATATCTACCTGTACCATGATAAGGCAGGCACTTATTTTCCCACATGGCCTTGGGGTCATTGAAGCAATACCTGGCAGGAGTCCAAGCCATGTTAGGCAGGTGTCCAGTGATGGTCTCTTCTCTCCATTTTCCTTCTGGAGCCACTTGGGCTCACCAGCCTGAGCTTGGTCCATGCATGGCCTCCTGTTGTCCTGGAAGGGCACTAGGGACATTTCCACTCATCTTTTTAGATCCCAAGCTGGGACTGGGGACAGCTGTTGGCTCCTGAGGAAGCTCAGCCCACAAAGGCTTCTTCGAGGCTCTCAGGCCCGAGCTGCCCTTGAGTTCTGGCAGCACGGGGCTCTTGTGTGGGCACTTCAGGACAGGTTTAGGTTGGGGCACGTGACAACCACCGGGGTGCTTTGGGGGCAGCTCTGTACCTTCCCGCCCCCCTTCAGTCAGAGAATGCAGCCTTTCATCCCAGAACCCTGGCCCAAAGAGCCTCGGGTCTGCCTCTGCTGACCGGGAAGCGGCCACATGGCTGGAGCTGCGGGGAGACTGCAGGGCTAAGCTTCCGTCCCGGGCAGGGGTGGCAGAGCCAGAACAGGGGGAGCCCTGCAAACAGGAGGGGGTCTCAGAGAGAACCACAGCCACACCAGGAGGGCCTCTGGCTGCTCAACGAATGCCACAGGGCAGTGGTAAAGTGACAGAAAAGTCCTCACAGCTCTGGGGCTGGAGTCTGCAGCCCAGGTGTGGGTGGGGCTGGCTCCTCCTGGACACTCCTGGTGTCCTCATAGGGCTCACCCTAACGACCTCGTTTTACCCTGGACACCTCTATGAAAATTCGCCTCTCCATATGCAGCCACACGGTGAGGTATGAGGGGAGCAGCCCAGCAGATGACTCCTAGGGAACATGGTCCAGCCATGACAGCTCATGGCGCTTGGCCAGAGACGGGGAGAGGTGCTTCCGTGGAGGCCCAGCACTAACCAACACACTCAGTGGCTACCCACACACACCCAGTTGCACGTACACACCACCTGTTGGCCTCTGGCTGACCACAGGTCTGCAGGTGTCTGGGAGCACTGTGCCTGGAGTGTCCGGTCAGGACATGTCCATCTGGAAGTCTGGGGAAGTGGACTTCTGCCTAAGGCCTGCGAGCTGCCCTGTGCCAGCTGTCCTTGCATGATCATTTAGCTGCTCCTCACACCCTCGCCTGGGATCAGGCATGGGCACCCAAGCTAGTGACGCGTGGCTTGGCTCTGGCAGAAGTGCTATGATAAGAAGTGACTCGTCTATCCCAGGGGCCAGTGGTGCCCGGGCAGGGAGCGGGCCCAGGCTGCAGACCAGCCCCTGGGTGGTGGGCTTGAGCAGGCCCAGCAAGACAGTTTACCCTCCTTGCTCCAGGCCTACCATGACCTGCTGGCTGGAGAGTGGGGGTACCCTTGCCTGGCTCCAAGGAGTCGAGACAGCTCTGCCAGGTATGCACACCCTCCTTGGGGCCCACTGGACAGGTCTGGGAGGATGAGTCTGCTATAGAACCTAAGGGCCCCCCAGATCAAGGGTGTCTTGAGTGTTCACACCTACTCCAGAGTTCCTACCCACCCCTGCTCTACTGGAAGGAGAGAGAGGCCAGGGACCTGACTGCCCTGAGGCTCCCTAGGGATCTCCTGCGTCTCCGCACAGGAAGCAGCTGTCCACAGGCACCTCCTGCTCCTGGGCCTGGACTGCGAGAACTCGCTAAGGCAGGCACTGTGCCCAGAGCAGGAAATTCCTGAGGAAGGGACTCGTTATCAGTGCCCTCTCGAGACTACCAGGCCTTGCAGAAGCTGCTGAACACAGGAACAGGCAGGTCCTGCCAGACGCAGAGCAAGGCCACCCTCTCCTCTGCACCCAGGTCCCCAACACAGACAACTTTCTCAGGAACTTTCCAGAACAGAGACACTACCTGCTTGGTGCCATGGAAGACAGTACCTCCTCAGGCTGTGTACCCGAAACAGCTCCCGCCCACCACACTAGGATGGGGCAGGGTCCTACTGGTCCACAGGGGCTCCTGGGAGTCAGGGCTGTGGGAAGTGTGTGTGCCGATCCAGCTGAGCCACACAGGCTCCCTCAGTGTCTGAGGCCCTCAGCAGAGAGAAGCTGGGACCACACAAAGTCCAGGGCACTCCAGCCCAATTATCCCATGAACATGGATGCCCATGGTAGGCAGCCACACCAAAATAGAAACTGCTCAGCAAAAGACCCAGGGAGGGAGGGGGCAGAGGGACAAACAGGAGCTAGAGAATCTCTGCAATCCACACACGGGACAAGGTCATATCTACAGTGCATCTACCTACCATCTCAACATGGAACAACCACCCAACTAAGATGGGCAAGAGGCCCTTGCTGAGGACAGGCAGACCACAACAGGCACGTGGAGAGACCCATCACCACGAGCCCTGAAGAAACGAACTAAAACCACACAGCAACGTCCTCACACACCAGATAGAATGGCCAGAATAATAGTGGAACCACCAAACTCTGGGGTGAGCACAGGGAAATGGGGCCATACACACACACTGCTAGTGGCAAGGTGAGGTGGTGTGGTCACTCTAGAAAAGAATGTAGTTCTTATAAAACTAAATGTGCAACTACCATATGACCTGGTCACCGCACTCCTGGGCACTGATCCCAGCAACATGCAGGTTAGGTTCACACAATAGCCTGCACATGGGTGTTCATAGCAACTTTGTTACAACCCCAAACTGGAAACAGTGCCAAGTCCCAGTCACTCTGGGGTGAATGGTTAAAATGTGGTACATAGAGGGCACTTCAGCAATAAGTAGGCACCACTGAGATGGGGACTGGGGAAATATCTACAGGGACACCAAGTGAGAAAAGGAAAGCTCCACTGGGGGCACACTTCATCACCCAGCATTTCAGCATTGAGTCTAGAAATGAAGAGAACAGATCGGTGCTGCTAGGGATCTGAATGTGATATCATACTAGTCATGCAAAGCGACATTCTTGGAGGAAACTCAGCAAAGTATACAACTGATCTTTCAGTATATCATCCTCCTGGTTGTCATTACTGTTACTGGGGATGGAACCTAGGGCCTCTGCATGCTAGGCAAGCCCTCCAACACCAAGCCAGGCCCCCACTTCTTTACTTTGAGAAATCTCACTAAATTGCCTAGACTTGCCTCCCACTTGGGACCTTTCCACCTCAGTCTCCCCAGTAGCTGGGACTACAGGCTTGCTCCATGGTGCCCGGCTCTCTATTCTTTCTTTCTTTCTTTCTTTTTTTTTGTTTTAATATTTTTTAGTTGTCAGTGGATCTTTATTTTATTTATTTATATGTGGTGCTGAGAATCGAATGCACCGCCTCACACATGCTAGGCAAGTGTTCTGCCACTGAGCCACCACCCCAGCCTAGTCTCTGTTATTTCTTACAACGGCGCATAAATATACAATTATCTCATTTTAAATGTTTAATTAAAAAGTAAAGAAAGCAGCCTCGGAAAGTCCTGCTGGAGAGAATACTGCAGGTGTGGACCTCGCTGGACTGGACCATGCGGAGAAGCCTTTGGCGGAGCACGTTCCCAAGTTGCCTACCCTGAGCACTGGGCCCCAGTGGCCCTCCTGCCTCCGCTGGAGGGAGGCTGGGGAGACCCAGCGATGGTAGGAGCAGAAAATCAGTCTGCAGGCTGAGCGAGCTCAGAAGAGTCGTGTTTAGCCGGGCGCCACCGGTGGCACACGCCTGTAATCCCAGCACCTTGGGAGGCTGAGACAGGAGGATCGCGAGTTCAAAGCCAGCCTCAGCAATGGCGAGGCGCTAAGCAACTCAGACCCTGTCGCTACATAAAACATAAAATAGGGCTGGAGAGGTGGCTCAGTGGTCGAGTGCCCCTGAGTTCAATCCCCGGTACCAAAAAAAAGAGTCCAGTGTTTGAGCTCGGTACCCTTTTCCATGGCCACAATGAAACGCCTGCGGCTGGGCCTGCATAGAGGTTCACTGACCCCACAGTGCTGGAGGCGCGAAGTCCGCACAGCTCAGAGAAAGCTAGATTCTGCAGTACTGGGAGGGGAAAGCCGGGAAGAGGCGGGCGAGCGGCTCCGGGCCGACGGACCGCGCAATGCGCGCCGGGACCCGCAGAGGGCCGCCACCGCCCGCCCTCCGATTAGCCTCGAAGGCTCTGCGTGCAAGTGCACCGCCCTCTACCGGCCGCGCACCAGCAGCGAAAAGCCGCCCGACGACCTAGAGCGGCGCCGGAAGGGGCGGGTCAGGATGGGGCGGAACGCGGCGTAGCACCACCGAGAGGCCGCGCGACGGCTAGAGCGGCGCCGGAAGGGGCGTGTCGGCGGGAGAGCGGAGGGCGCGTCTCCTTGCGGGCGCCTCCCGACGCGAGTTGGGTGGGAGAGGCGTGCCGCGTCCCGGCGGCGGTGCTCTCCGGCCGCCTGCCCCAGCCGGGCTCGGCGGGCGTCCGCGCCTCGGGGCGGCGGCCCTACACCGCTGGGCTCCACCAGGTACCTCCTGCGTCCACGCTCGGCGTCTCCGGGCCGCGCCCGGCGGGATGGGCAGGAGGGCCGGGCTCGGGCTCAGGCGTCGAGGGCCGGCCGCGGAGGCCTGCAGCAGGCCGGAGCGGGTCCGGTCGGCCCGGTGGGTGCCCGTCCGCCCTGGACTCTCCAGCCTGGTGGATCCAGGTTCCCGAAGGAGGGGGCGAGTGGGCGGGGTCCCGGTCGCCCTCCGGCTGCTGGGTGCGCAGAGCTTCGCGAAGCCTCGCCAGCGAGGTGAAGGAGCCGCCCTGAAGCTGGACAGCAGGCCGGGAGCCACAGCCTAGGCCAGTGTGCACCGAGTGCGCAGCTGCTCGTTTCCACAGGCCGGTAATGTGAGGGATTCCGTTTTTAATGGTTATTTTATTTCTCAGTGTGGACAGCAGGTAGAGAAGCGAGCAAAACCAGTCCTTGCCTTAGCGCCTGCCAGCTGGATGGCCGAGGACGCCTATTCCTGAGCATGCCGGTGACAGGGCCCTGGGATACAAAGACACAGCCCTGCCCTCAAGAACCCCTACCTCCTGAGGAGATTGGTACATCAGTGACAAGCCACATGTGGAGGGAACAGTGCTGTGGAGCTCAGAGGACTTCACACCTTGCACTAGAGAGTACAGCCTCCTTGTGAGGCATAAGGGTATGTATAGTTATTGGTTTTCACCCACTTCCTACTAAAGCTAGTACCTAGTCTCAAAGTGTCCTGGGGCTGTGAGCCTTGCCCTGGATGGTGGAGCACCCTGCCGTTCCTAGAAGATGTGCTGCCTTGTTCTCAAAGCCTCCCCCAGCACACATGACTTTCCTTCACCTACAGCTCCATCTCCCACCAGACCTTGAACCATCTTCTCCCAGTAGTCATCTCCAGACGGAGCCCACAGAAAGTGATGTTAGCCTGTATCTGAATCATTTAAACATTTTCATTCGGGAAACGAAATTCTCAAATTTCTTGTAAGGTAGAACTCTGGTCATTTTGTGCCACCTCCCCTCATGGTGGGAAGGCCAAGCATCCCCTCTTGACTTAGCAAAGACAATTAAAAGGGTTTATATGTTAAAATATTTCAGTTAGATGTGTGTTTCACTTCAATTTCCTATTCGAGTTAGACCCTAGCTTCAGACTCCAGTCTGGTTGGCCAGTACAAATAAGATGGAATATTGTTTTGTGGAGCACCACATTTTGGGGTAAGAGAATGTCCTTTTGGGCAAGAGTGACCATCAAGAACACTGACTGCAGGAGTGGTTCAGGACGGTCCACTTTCCTTGGAGCTGCTAGCAGAGTGTACTTCCCCATAACTTAAGTTATGGGGATATCTTTCACCAGCATCTGAAGGGCCTGATGTTTTTCAAGGTGTTGTGCTGGAATCCATCAGTTAGCACTTAGAGGCAGAAACAATACACAGAAGAAAAGCAATAGGATTTTTTTAGGGAATTGAACCCAAGAGCAGGATTTTAACAAATGAAACAGACTGTGCAGCTGACTCTTAAGAAATCTGGGCCTTGCCTGTCTCTCCTGTGGCTATGGTTGACTAACTCTTGTTGGAATTGGTGCTGAGGTTGGGATTCTGTCTCATGGACATATGGATGGGAATATCAGATCTTCTCTCTGAGTGGCCCTTGCAAGAGACTGACATTTGTGTAGGACAGTGTTCAGACTGTACAAGCACAGGCCTAGTTGGTGGTTACCTGCAGCTTTGGCCCCAAGTCTGAATGAGAACAGCCAGTTGCTCAGGCAAGAAGGCCATGGAGGAGTCACTGGAGTAGTACCAAGTCTGTCATTCCGTCCTGAGGGGCCCAGTAGGATTGCAGCAGAGATCAGAATGTGAATAATATTTGGAACAGACAGTATGCTCCCAAAGTGACATTGTTTCAATTTTTCAAGCTTTCAGCACAGTTAATGAGGTATTTCCCTGTGCCAGGAGCTTTCACAAAGCCCTGGAAGAGACTGTATGAACTAGAAAAATCATACATGTGGTTAAAAAAATAAGTAAGACTTGACCCATATAAGGAGAGAGGGAGACTAGAGCAATTTGAGGGAAAAGGTGTGTGGGACTCTTGAGAAGGAGCCACTGGAGTGCAGCTCTGAAGGGTGAGGGGCCATCCTTGGGCAGACCTCTGGAAGCAGGAAGGATGGTGTGTGTTTGGGGACCCTGAAGCCGCTGGCATGAGGAGGGAGCCACCAAGGAAGAGATGAGGGCCAGGGGTGTAGAAGCCTTGTTAGTATGAGTGGAAGCCTTTGGGGATTTGAGCAGGGATGAGTGTGGGATTTGCTAGCTGCTGTGGACCAAAGGGGCAACTCCAGTTTCACCCAACTTGGAACAAAGATGTGGGTGATGGACGCAACCCTCAGAAGCCCATAGCTCCAGAGCATGCCCACTGGTCTCAGTGTGGGCAGGTGGCGTGAGAAGGGGACGATTAGGGAAGTGGAGGAGAGAAAGGCACAGGGTGGTTGTCCATTCATAGTGCACGTGGAACCCTGCTGGACACTTGAGGCCCCTGCCCCAGCAAGAGGGGGAGGCTGGGGAAGGGTGAGATGGGCTGGGAGCTCTGGGAATACTCGGGGGCGGGCTTGCAGCACCAAAAGCACATTGGATCTGGTGTTCACAATCCTGCCTTTCCAGCAACAGAGGCTGGTGGCGCTGTCTTCCTGGCACAGAGCCTGAGCTGCGCACACACGTGGGAAGCTGCTGCTAGGGTCGCGGAGCCAGGAAGAGGAGCTGGGAACCCTCAGCTTCCAGGGTGCCTTTTCCCAGGATCAGTATGGAGAAACCTGCGGGCAGGAAAAGGAGGACCCTGGCCCCAAAGGCAGAGGTGGATGTGCAGAAGGCCACTCTGAAAGGAGAGAAAGCACCCGGTGGCACGAAGCCGAGTAAGAGACCCACGGCACCCAGAGAGCACCGCAAAGAGCCACGTCTGAGCCCTGAAGACGAGGCGCAGCTCTTTGATGCCTTCGATGCCTCATTTAAAGATGACTTTGAGGGTGTCCCTGTGTTCATTCCTTTTCAGAGGAAGAAACCCTATGAATGCAGTGAATGCGGACGAATCTTTAAGCACAAGACGGATCACATTCGCCATCAGAGAGTTCACACTGGGGAGAAGCCCTTTAAGTGTGATCAGTGTGGGAAAATGTTCCGGCACAGCTCTGACGTCACCAAACATCAGAGGATTCACACAGGTGAGAAGCCTTTTAAGTGTGGGGAGTGTGGGAAAGCCTTCAACTGTGGCTCCAACCTCCTGAAACACCAGAAGACACACACCGGAGAGAAGCCATATGAGTGCCAAGAGTGTGGGAAAGCCTTTGCGTACAGCTCCTGTCTTATCCGGCACCGGAAACGCCACCCACGGAAGAAGCATTGAGTGGAAAGTGGCCTGCAGGTTACAGAGTTCTTGCCATGACACCAGGGCTTCCTCATTCAGCATCCGATGAGGTCTGGGACTCCTGTGCAATGTGCTGGGTGTGCCTCTGGCTGCCCATCCCTGTCATCACCAGGAAAACCCACCCATCACACGTGAGTTGGCAAGAGGCCTTTCTGCCTCAGGGAGTCTCTGCATCAAGGTACAGTGGTGGCACGGAAGCTTCTTGAGGCTGCTTGCAGCTACAGCCATTTTCCAAGTTACTCTGTGCTGCTCAGTGCTCAGCACAGAACAAACAAACATGTTAACTGCCATCCATGGGACACCTGAGGACACCCAGCAGGAGAGGCACTCATTGTTGGTGAAGGCTGCTGGCTCCTGTGTGGCCCTGCCTGTGATGTCACTCTACTCTGGCCCTTTGACTAACACCTTGAAGACTTCCATCTGTGGATGCTCAGCCCCCTGGATGCCTGAGCTTAGTCCCAGGAGCTGAGCAGGCATCTGGGACCTGAAGCTGGATAGCAGTGGTCTGTGGCCAGTTCTGGCTTCTTTACCTGGGCTAGAGCACCAGGCCCCAAGTTCATCCCCGTCCCTGGAACTGAGCCACACCTGTGCCCTCCTGCCCAGCCACCATCCCAGATGGGCAACCTGACCCAGACAGACCCATCAGACATGGGCTCCTCAGGCTCTTGAATGCTGCCACCTTGGGAGATTCCTGCCCTGGCCATGTGGTGGGCCCCCAGGATGCTACCTGCACCTTCCATCCACTTGACCTTCAGACATAGTGGTGGCCCTGCCCCCATGGTGGCCCTCCACTCAGGTTAGTTCAAGTTCCCTGCCTCTCCCCAAGTCTGTCAAGTCCACATGGCTGTGCCAGCCTTTGGTGTCCCAAGAGTGATTTGGATGGGGCTCTGCTCTTGGGGACTGGCTTGTAGGAGAGCAGCAGAGCAGTGCTAATCAGGAGGCGGGACAGCTTTTTATTGGGAGAATGCTGGTATTCATGTTTTCAACTGGATGTAAAAATTAATATGGCCTAATAGGGTCTTTTGGAGATGCTGCCCTAAAAAAAAGGTTCCCAGCCAGAGCTGCAGTTTGTGTATCCATCAAGCACTCCCAGAAACTGAAGGAGGGACACCACCCCAAATGATTGAGAGTGGTCCCATTCCCAGTGCGACTGTGTTATCAGGTTAACAGCTTTTACTCTCTGAATCCTCTAAAAGCTGACACTGGTGCCACTGCGTAGCTGGGTGTCCCCCAGGCAGCCACCCTAGCACCAGGCATTGCCATCCTTGCTGAGTGGCCTGCCATTCTGAACACACTTCCAGTCTCTGTGCTCAGTTCTACTTGGAGAACACTACACAGTGTACACAATGTATACTTCTTCCTGGTGGTACGTGCTGGCTGCCCAGCCCAAGGAGCCACTGCTTCTGACACTGGAGGTAATTAACCTAAATTCCAAAACAAGTGAAAACCTGCCATAGGAGTTTAGTTTATGGCCCAGTTAATCTATGATGGCGGGTCCTGGACTCCAGCCTGTCACTTGCCCATGACCAGCTTTTGGCCCACAGGATAGCACCTCACAGACCCCTGGAATATTCTCTGAGGCCAGGCTCTCTGGGCCTTCATCCAGTTCACTGCTCTTGTCCTAGGGCAGCCATAGCGCACCTGGACAGCTCCTAGTGATGTAGGGACCTTGGCTGTTACTACCCCTACAAGGTAGAGGATTTCAGGTGAAGAGCCTCCCATGCTGGGACCTCCTTAGGAGTTGTTCCCAGGAGCTGTCCTGCCCTGGCTAGATCACCTCAGTCCCAAAAGTAAGCCTGTAGTCTAAGAAGTGGAGATCTGATGAAGTGGAATTACACAAAAGTCAAAATTGGTGCAGGAGACTTGTGTGCTCACACTTAGGCAGCATGTGGTCTGGAAGAGTTGCCCACGTTGCTGGGATGTTTGAAGCCACCAGGTGGCCAAGCAGTGTCTGCCTCCTAACCCACATCTTGGTTACTAAAAGATAAGAGGTTTTCAGGGGCTCAGCATCATGGTGTCTGCCGCTTACCTTCAGATGTTGAACAAAAACTAATGCCGACAACGTGTGTTCATACTGAGCTGCAGAGCAGATTGGCCAGTGTTGGTTCTGAGTGACTAGGTCACAGGTTGGCACGTGTCTTCTGTAAAAGGCCAGAGAGCAAACGTTTCTGGCTTTGCAGACTCACAGTCTGTATCATGGCACCGCAGTAGCCATGTGATGCAGCAGCAGTTAGAGATGGCATGGAGCAGATGAGCCAGACTGTGTGCATCCAAACCCTATGGGAAAGGCAGTAGCTGTCATTTGCCTACTGTGGTACAGGGGTAGGGTGTTCAAACCACAGTAAGCTGGTGGGCTTTTTCTTTGCAAACTTTTGATAGGTCTTAGTCCTTCAGATAGAGTTGGCCATGAAAGGCTGGCCAGGAAGTCAGGAGGCTTAGGTAGAGGACATGCACAGGAGCCAGAGGGTGGCCAGGAGCTGCTCAGATGGTGCCCGCTGCTGCTTGGTATGCCAGGAGGAGTAGGACATAGACATCCACAGCAGCTCAGGCACTCGCACGTGTCCCCGTTGGTGTTTGGTTTGAATTTTTTTTTTCCTTTTGGTACTGAGGATTGAACCCTGAAGTGTTCTACCACTGAGCTACAGCCCCAGATCTTTTTTTAAAATTTTGAGACAGGGTCTCACTAAGTTGCCCAGCCTGGACTTGAACTTGTGATCCTCCTGCCTCAGCCTCCCAAATAATAGTAGGATTATACACATGTGCCACCATGCTCAGCTGCTTTGTGTTTTGTTTGAATTTTTGTGGTTTTGGAATAATTTCTCCTGCTGTTATTGAGAAGCATCACTTTTAATGAGTGCCTAATGATCTGTTGACTAAGAAGGTCAGAGCTGACTTAACCATTTCCTAACCTGGGCACACAGGTTTGGACTTACATTGTTACAAATAATGCCATGAGAAAAAATAAAAACTAAGAAAAGAACAATGATGGCATGATAAATGCTTTTTTCCATTTAGGACCTGTAGGGTGTGTTCCAGATGCAGTGTGCTATGCTGCCAAACACCTGCCCCTGAGCCGGGCCTTGAAGACACCTGCAGCAGTATGGACAGCAGGGTCGCCCCAGCCTCCAGCAGCTGGTAGGTAGTTTCTTACTCTTGCTAGTTTGCTGAAAGAGATATATTTTAATCCAGTGTCCTTGATCTCTGTGAAGGAGGTAGGTGCTGGAGAGCATAGGAGGCACTGGTTGGCCCTAGACTTGGGGGGATGCTGGTGTTGCCCAGTCCCGGAGGGTCTCCAGGACTTGAGTGATTTGATGCATGAAGGCCTAAGTACGGGGCTGGCTCACACTGAAGGGTTCACAAGTGCTAACTCTTAGCAAGATGCAGTGGCACACCTGTGAGACCAACTACCAGGAGGCTGAGGCATGAGGTCACAAGCTCAAGACTAGCCTTAGCAACTTAGCAAGACCTTATCAAAATAAAAATTTAGAAAAGGGCTTGGGGTGTCGTTCATTGGTAGAACACCTCTAGATTCAATCCCTGGTACCACAAAAAACAAAAAAAGAAAAGAAAAAAAACCCTGGTACTAAAATAAAGAAGACTAGGTCTTTGCACGTGTTTGTGTTGTTAATGAGACTCATTGACGTGTGTGGAGGGATGCCCATACAAGCCAGTGGGCATGGATGCTTCTCTCAGGAAAAGATGAGAGCAGAATTTTTAAAAGTCACTGTGGAAAAGAGCAAATGACAATTTTGGAGGTTTTTTTTTTAAGTACACTTGGATTGGGGAGTTGGGTACTGGAAAGTGAACTCGGGGGTGCTCGACCACTGAGCCACATCCCGGCCCTATTTTGTATTTTATTTAGAGGCAGTCTCTCACTGAGTTGCTTAGCGCCTCACTTTTGAACTCATAATCCTCCTGCCTCGGCCTCTTGAGCTACTGGGATTATGGGCATGCACCACTGCGCCTGGCAGGATTTTTTTTTTTTTTTTTAAATAACAGTGCGTGGTTATGAGAAGAATCACCCAGCCAATCCAAAATCAGTCAGCTTTCTTTCTTGCCATCTTTCTGGCACAGACAGGTGAGCTCATTTCCCATTTCTTCTGAGGCAACCAGGACAACACCAAGCATCAAGGCCAGATCATGCAAGCTGACTCTGGTGTTTTGTTGTTTAAATGAAACTCCAGGAAAAGAAAACCTGAATGCCCATGTCAAAGCCAAAACAATGGAAGTGATAGAGCTCCTGCAGCTCATTGGGGTGCCACTTAGAGCCACTGGGGCAGTAGAGGCCACAGGAGGCTGGCAGGAGAAGATCCAGGACCAGTGAGCCAAGCACCTGACGTCAAAAGGTGTGGAAAGAACAGCAGAAGAAAGAGAAAGGAGGATAAAGCCAAAGGGGGTGGAGGCTGCTGGGAGCACGAGGGGCTGAGGGGCGATTCGGCAGTGTGGTTGAGGAGACGTGAGCGTCTGCAGTGATATGACTTAGATGTGAGGCGTCCCCAGAGCTCACGTGTCCATGCAGACAGGCCTCGAGGTGAAATGGTTGGGTTGCGGGAGCTTTAACCCAATCACTGATAGGGATCAACTGGGTGGTAGCTGGCAGGTGGGGTGTGACCGGGGGACCGTAGGCTGTGTCTTGGGATTTACATTTTGTCCTCCTTGAGCAGAGCGCTCTCTGCTTCCCGGTGCCTTGTTCCCGGCTGCTTTCCTCAGCCACAATCCCTGCCGGGATGTTTTGTCTTATCTCAGGCCCCAGGGGATGGAGTCAGCCACCTGTAGACTGAGACCTTGCAAACTCTGAACCCCAAATAAACTTTTCTTCCTCCAAAATTATTCATTTTTTTAAATTTATTTTTTAGTCACAGGTGGACAGAATACCTTTATTTATTTGTGGTGTTGAGTATCAAACGCAGTGTCTCTCACATGCTCTACCACTGAGCCACAACCCCAGCCCCCAAAATTATTCTTGTTGGGTCTTTTGGTCCCAGCAGTGAAAAAGCTGACTAAAACAAGTAGCGAGAGGGAAGATAAGTTCAGATTCGAGAACAGAAAGATAAGAACCACCACACAGCGAAGCAAGAGCCCAGAGAAGCAGCCAGGTTGTCAGAAGACAGTGCATCAAGCCAACTCATGGAGGAATAGCCTTCGGAGTCCCATCAGACCTAAGGAGATGCTGCAAGTGGCTTACATTCTGCCCAGAAGAACACCAAAGTTCTCATGGTTTACAGGTAAGCTCAGGGAACAGCAACTCCAGTTATACGTAACAGAAAACAGTGGGTATACACCTGTAATCCCAGCAACTTGGGAGGCTGGGGCAGAAGGATTGTGAGTTCAGGGCCAGCCTTCGCAAGACCCTGCCTCAAAATATGTAGCTCAGTGGTAGAGCACCACCAGATCCCAGTACTATATATACACACACACATCAAAAAAAAAGAAGAGGGAGGAGGAATCATCCCTTTATTTTATGGAGCAGGTATAACTTTTTTGGGGGGGAGGGGCAGGTACTGGGGATTGAACTCGGGGACACTCGACCACTGAGCCACATCCCCAGCCCTATTTTGTATTTTATTTAGAGACAGGGTCTCACTGAGTTGCTTAGCACCTCGCCTTTGCTGAGGCTGGCTTTGAACTCACGATCTTCCCCAGCCGCTAGGATTACAGGCGTGTGCCACTGTGGCCGGCACGTATAACTTTGAAATCCAAATTATATCTGTTTCTGTGTCACATACATAGAGACAAAAAAATAAAACTCTAGCAATCAAAGTTCAGTGGAACATAAAATATAGCATGACCAAATCAGGTTTATTTCAGGAAGGCAAATTTGGTTCAAGGTTTATGTGGTTGGATTGGCAATGTAGCTCAATGGCCTAGCATTTGTAAAGCCTGGGTTCTACTGCAAAAGAAAGAAAGAAAAAAAATCAGCCAAGCACAGTGGCACAAGCCTGTAATCCCAGCACTTAGGGAGCCTGAGACAGGAGAATCACCAGTTCAAAGCCAGCCTCAGCAATGGTGAGGCACTAAGCAACTCAGTGAGACCCTGTCTCTACATAAAACACAAAATAGGGCTGGGATGTGGCTCAGTGATCGAGTGCCCCTGAGTTCAATCCCCAGTACCAAAAAAAAAGAAAAGAAAAGAAAACCCTAATCATCATGATTAACAGATGATGTTACTGTGTACATAGAAATCTGAAAATAATTACAAAACTAAAATTATTAAAAGTTTAGTAAGGTCATGTAGAAGATTGATGTTATAAAAGTCAGTTGAAATTAAGACCTAAGAGGATAGAAAGCAGAGATGTAAATGCACAAGTGTTGATAGCAGCGTCATTTACAGCAACCTAGGGAAGACAGATCAATAAAAATGTGAGACTGACGTAGAAATTTTACATTGTTCTTTAAGTAAATAACCTAAATAAATTAAGAAGGTGTATCACATCATGACAGTCCTAAAATTATAAAGACATTATTTCTCCCTCAAATTAATTTAGAATGCAAATCTAATTACATTTCCAGGTAGGTTTTACTGTAAACCCTAAGCTGATTCAGAAATGTGTGTGGGAAAGCATATAAGCAAGACAGCTGAAGAAGAGCCGTATGGAGGCATGGAGAACCTGCCCTGTCACAGGTCAGAGCTGCACACCTCCGCAACAGTCGGGTGTGGTGTGAGGACTGGGGTGGAGAGCCTCCCAGCCTAAGCAGGGGCCTAGATCCAGAGAGGCCTGCGGAGTCCCCAGACCCTCTGGAGGTGAGCGAGAAGCAAGCGCTACTGTGTCAGGGCCCAACTAGAGCCTCTGGGTAGCACCCGGTCATTCACCCTGTCTGCTGCTGCAGCAGGTGACACATTCCCAAGAGGAGTCTTTCCAAAAAAAAGACAGTAGCCAGTTAGAAAGCAGACAGAAGACAGGCATTTCACAGAAAAAACACGAACAGCTCATCCGTCTATGAAAAGTGGCTTGATAAGGAGTAACAGACAGGACAGCAGGGAGACCACTTCAGCAAGACATGTGGGTGGTCATCCATGCTGCTGGAGCGTCCCAAGGCCCACGACCCCAGGGAGCAGCGCGGCGTTTCCCTGCCAGTGAAGGTCTACACCTCCCTAACCTAGAGACTTCACTTACTCATCACCCCAGAGAAACTGCACGTGTGCGCAAGGAGACGGTGGAGTCATGCAGTGGCCGTGTGCTGTGTCACAACCTGGAAATCCCATGTGCTCGCCAGTGGTGCCCTGCAAGTGTGTCCAGGGCCCAGTGATGTCCGCAGGAGCAAGGTAGCTGCAGGGTGCACCAGGCCAGGAGCCTGAGCAGAGGAAGTGAGCAAGAAGAGGAGAGTACTGTGGGGCTGTGAGTGGCAAAGCACAGGAGCTCCAGAGGAGGCGCGTGTGGCTCCTGGCCAGGTGCTGGGCGTGGCATGGGGTCACTGTCAAGTCATTCATTCCCCAACCTCAAGTTTTGGAAGCAGCAGGCACTTCCTGCATGAGAGAGTGCCACCCAGGTCTGGGTCCATGATGCCCCTCCCCCCTTGGCCTTCTCTGGGATCCACCACCAGGTCCCTAGCATACCTGGCTTCCCCTTGACCAGCATACCTGCTGGCTCACAATTGTTTTCCCCCAGCCAAGGAACGAGGTGCTAACGGCACCTCTTCCTGTTCACTCACATCGTTTCTCATCCTTTCCAGACTGCTGGAGGGAATATCCCAGCAAGGTGTCCTGAGGAAAGGACCCTGGAACCAACAGGCAAGACCCATGTTCCTGCATTCAGAGGGAGTGTGGAGAGGACCAGTGTCTACATGCAGCTCCTCTGGCCGTCCAGGCTGAGGCCTTGTCCACTGTTGAGGCCACAGCAAAGAGGCCCTCTGGGGATGTGCAGGAGGAAAACTGGGGGGCAGGTAGGTATGAGCAGAGGCCCTCCTGACAAAATCACATGGCAGGACACTTGGTTCCCACACTGCAGGCTGCTCAGCCACATCAGGCAGCTGTCCACCAGGGACAGTCCTTGCTCACTGTCAGCCGCCAGCTGCTGGAGGGGCGCTCCTCATACCAGCTGCATGCTCAGAACCTTCTGGACATCTGAGAAGAGCCCTGGGAGAAACCTGACAGTCCTTGAGCCACATGACAGGGTTCCCTCACTGGAAAATGTTCAAAAAAAGCCAGAAACTTCTCAGGAGCTGGAGGAGCCCACCTAGGCAGCACTGTCCTAACCACCGTGTCCAGCAGACACTGCCCATTGGGTCCTTGACCTGTGGGAAAGCGTGGAATGCAGGCTGCAGCTAGGCCTTGCCACAGAGGGCCTTGCCACAGAGGGCCTCTGCCAGGGACCTGACATCACGAATCCAGACCCAGCATTCTGGGAGCTGCTCTTTTGTCCCTGCAGCCTCACGAGGCAGTGAGTCCTCATACAGCCTGTCTATTGCACACAGTGGGCAGGCTGACCAGCAGCATGGCCTTGGCCTGTCTGCCTGCACTTTCTGGAGGTGGTGACTCCCAGGTGCACCTGGGCATCATTCTCTGTCATCTCAGATCTGTCCCAATTTGGACACAAGAGAAGCTTATTTCCTTCCTGTGCCGTGAACTCAGACATCAGGACACACTGCAGAGGAAGGCAGGACTGGGGGTGGCAGGGAGGGCAGGTGCTCCAACGAAGATGGGGTGGGCTCCAGGTGAGGAGGAGCGGGCCCACAGGCCAGCTGCCTGCAGGCAGGTGATGGCTCTGGGCCTGCATTTTCCAGAGCCTTACGCCTTGAACTCCAAGTCTGCTTCCTCCTGGTGTTGTCCTCCAGTGCCAGCTGTGTGTTCAGCACACTGAGGACAGGCAGGTTGTCTTCGCCTCGACTGAACCCCAGGTCTCGTGCTTGCCTGTGGTGCAACTCCAGCTGACGCCAGGTTGGCACAGGGAGGTCCTCTGGGACCAGCAAGGGTTCCTGGGCCTCCACAGGCAGCACCCGAACCACGCCTCTGTACAGCCTCCTCAGCCGCCTGTGGGCTTGCCTGAGTGTGTGCACCTCTTTGTTTTCCTGCATGTGGGGCTCCTGGTGCAGCTGGAGGCAGGTATCACAGGACTCAGCTCTCCTGTGGGGGCGACACCCTGTCCTCATGAATTGGAGTGACCGATGTACTGTAAGCACTGCTGTTCACAGCCCTCCCTGTCTGGCCTCTTGTGCCGTGGCAGATACTGTCCCTGCTCTAGTGTTTCCCACTGATACTTCTTATTGTCCAAGAATTTAACTCTGCAGCTAGCCAGAGTTGTGCAACTTGTGTCCTCAGTGATGCCCTCAGTCCTCAGTGTCGTCAGCATTGGGATAAGAGTGTGCAGCTTCTGTGGCTTGCTTCATAGGTGATTCCCTTCGCCCCTGAGGGCTGCCTTGTGGGTCTGCGTTGTCTACTGTTGCCTGCAGCTCTGGTGACTAAGCCCTGTCTTTCCCCACTGCTTGTGGACATCTGTCCTCTCCTGGAATAAACATCTGTTTCCAGCCCATCTGCTGTGTTCCACTGTTCTCCCGCATCTGGGGTACACTCAAGATTCCCCCAGAAGGCCACTGGCTTCCTCTCTAGGGGACAGTGTGGATGCCACCTCCCAGGTTCCCCAGGCCCAGAGCAGGACCCCAGCTGGCCACTGCCTCCAGTGAAAATCTTTAGGATGCTTCCATTAACCAAACTCATGAGAACCTGACATGCACCAGACGAATAATCACTGCCATGTGATGGGACTGTCCCCTTTCCAGAGACGGATCACCCTCCCTGCCTTTCTGGCTCCAGGTAGCTGGGAGGCTAGTTGGAGTTTGGTCAGCTGTGTGACACCTGCAGTCAGGACCTTGAAGGGGGCCTGGGAGGCGTCCTGGGCTCCTCCCTGGCACCCTGTACAGTCCATCCCCAGGTCCCAAGTTCCAGATAACATGCAGACCTGTCCCTTGCTCATGCATCCTTTATTTGGGGCTGTAGTTCTCAGCAAGGGGCAATTCTGTCACCAGGGGGCACTTGGCAATGTGGGGACAACTTTGATTGTCACAACTGGGAGAACCTTGTGGGTAAAGGGAAGGGATGTTGCCAAGCATCCTGCAGCACACAGGCCAGCCCCTGTAACAGTAGGCATATCCACCCCAAAGGACAGTGGCCCCGAGGGCCAGGAGCTGAGTCAGGCTGAAAGATGGTCCACAAGTCTACTCGTGGTCCTCAGAGTGGCTGAGGTGTGTGTTTGGTTTTGGTACTGGAAGTTAAACCCAGGGTGCTTTATCACCAAGGTGCAAATCCAGCCCTTTTTACTTTGAGGGTCTCAGGTTGGCCAGGCTGGCCTTGAACTAGACCCTCCCTCAGCCTTTTGAGTCCTGAAATTAACCGACATGAACTACCATGCCCATCTCTCCTGCTCTTTTTCTTTTATTTTTTGCCTTTTGAGTAAATGGCAGTTTATTCAGTAAATAATCTTATGTAATTTGGATATTTATATTGAATATGAAACAATACACACAAATCAGTTCCAGATATATTTGATCTAAGTGTGAAAGACAAATCCTGTAGAAAGCAGCATAGGATAGCATCTTCATGAACAAGTGCTCAGCCACAAAAAGGAGCAAGTTGCTAATAAAATATGGATGAATCAAAATATTGTGCTGAAAAAAGGAACAAAACACGGCTCCTTTGATGTGACTCTAGAAAAGACAAATCTAGAATGTAGCAATAGAAAGGAGACCAGTCATTACCTGGAAATGGGTGGGGACGAGATTGACTGAGAAAAGGCAGGAGAACTTCTTAGAGTGAAACACTACACCTTGACTGTGATGGCACATCTATCAGAACCCAAGGACACTTGAGGCAGCGCACCTTGCTGTGTGCCTGGCCATGCTCCCATCCGTGCGCTACACATGATGTTCATTTTGACACACATGTAACGTAATCTCCATTTCAATTCCCAGCCTTTCCCCTTTCTCTCCACTCTGCCTCCCCCAGGGCCCCACTCTCTCTTGGTCCTCCTGTTAAGTCACTGTTTTTTAATTGTATGGATAGAAAATATGGATAGAAGCGGAAGTCCTTGTGACAGTCGCACCTGTGAGTGGCAGTTTGGTCACTCACTCTGCAGTCCCATCCCTTCCTCTGCTCAATTTGTTTTTCCTTCTGTTTTCATGAGGTCCTCCCCTGCCCCTTTTTAATGTCTTACTTCTCTCTAGCCTGTGCATGTGAGGGGAAACAGCTGGCCCCTGAGGCTCTGAGCCTGACTTGACTTACTTAGCATGATTCTCCTGTTCTAATCCAGTCTCCCCACAGCCCCCAAACTGGCCTCAAAATGCACATCACTGGGGAGGCTGGGGCAGGAGGATCACTTCAGCTTGAGTTTTGAGACCAGCCTGGGCAACATAGCAAAGCCCCGTGGCAGAAAAACAGAGGGAAGGCAAGGGTGCTCAGCAGCTGGGGTGCAACTCAGTGGCAGAGCTTCCTAGCATGCTCAAGGCCCTGGCTCCCATCCCCACGCCACCAAAACAACAACATGCACGTCAGCTCTCCTCCCTCCCCTCCAGATCTCTGGCGGTTCTCAGCACTTGGAATGGAATCCCCACTCCTGATCCTGCCTTCAAGACCGCTTTATCAGTCCTTGCCCATCTCATTCCATTGCTCACCACACTGAAGTTTGCTTGGTCTTTCAGATCCAAATCCTGGCTACAGGACCTTTGCACCGGCTCCTCCTTGTGCTGTGCACTGTGCTGCCTGCCTTGATGCCTTGCCTCACGCTCCACCTCCTTGGGTGGCATTGCCTTAGGGAGCTGCCCTGGGCTGCCCTTGTCTCCACTCCCCAGGCTGCCTCTCACCACCACATGGTCTGGTAAGCCTCCCAGCACTTCAATGACTTGGGTTGAGGACCAGCCCTCCCTGGGGAAACTAAGATTCATGCGGTCACTGTGAGGGAGCTAGGACCAAAGGAGATGGCTGCTGCACCCCCCAGACTCCCCAAGGGCAGCTGAAGCAGGCCAGGTGTTCAGCATCCTGAGTGGGCAAACTGCACTGATTTTCTAATCTTAACAAAAGAATCCAGTGGAGGCCTTGTCTACACTGTACATGGAAAAGACAAATCCAGGCAACAGGCCTGGGGGGCTCGGGGCCAACTCCTAAGTCTGAGCCTCAGTCCCCAGGCTGTCCAGGCTCAATGATTCCTTCCCAGCTTAATGGAACCAGCTTGTTTATACCACAGCAACAATGAAAACCCACTCAAAGCCAAGAGCAGAGCCCTTGGGGCACAAGTCAGGCTTGGCGCTGGCACAGAAGGGATGGCTTGGGGCTGTCAAATTAGAGACTCCTGCATTCTCTCCAGAGCCCTGTCTCCAGAGCATCTCCCTAAGTGGGGTGCTTCCACTCTGATCATGTCCCAGTCTTTCTGCCATCACTCTTTTTTTTTTTAAATTTAATATCTTTATTTTATTTATTTATTTGTATGTGGTGCTGAGGATCGAACCCAGTGACTCATGCATGCGAGGCAAGTGCTCTACCACTGAGCCACAGCCCCAGCCCCTGCCGTCACTCTTGAGAACCAGCCAGACTAAAAATCCATCCAGAGGCATGTGAGGATCTTCGTGGCTTATCAGGGTTCAGCTGTGATGGACAGCACCAGAGATTGGACCCAGGAGTGCCTTACCACTGAGCCACACATATACCCAGAACTTTTTTCTTTTTTGGTACTGGGGATCGAACCCAGGGTGCTTAACTACTGAGCAACATCCCCAACCCTTTTATTTTATTTTATTTTTTTAAATTTTGAGACAAGGTCTCACTAAGTTGCTGAGGTTGGCCTTGAACTTGCGATTCTGCCTCAGCCTCCCAAGTAAATGAGATTACAGGCATGCAGGCATGTGTCAATGTGCCCGCTAGGCTGGCTATAAAAACCTGAGCTGTGCTGGAATTCATAGAACTGCACCAAAGACACCCCAAACAAATAACTCTGAGGAGACCTGGTCTCGCTGCAGCCTGCTCACTAGTGGCATTCCCTGGCTTGTCGCTCTGGGGCTGTGGCGGCAAAGCTTAGTGTGCATCCACGTGAACGCATCCCTGCACCTCTGGCAAGGGCCCCAGAGTATGCTGCATCGCACGTGAGTGTGCGCTCATGGACCTGAGTGCCACGCCAGCTCCCGCGGTCCCCACCAGCAGCCTGTGAGCGAGCAGCTTGCTCATGTCTCTTCCCAGGCATGCCACTGTGGGTGTGTGGCTCCTGAGGCGTTCTAACAGGGGGCCTTCGCTGGGCTCCCCAGTGGCTGGCAGCCTCGCAGACGTGCTGGGGTTTCTCTGCATCTCCCTGGCCTCTGGTTGAAAGCTGGTTGTCATCTCTTGCCCATCTTCTTTCTTGCCAATTTTCTAACTGGAATGACTGTTCTCTTACAGTTGAGGAGATGGTGAAGTTGTGGGAAAGTGTTTCCTGGATGCTACCTCCATCCTGGGAGACTAGGGTCACCTGTGTGTGTCCAGGAGCTCCCAGCAGGCTCAGGAAAGTCAGCCCAAGCCTGGCAGCCCCATACTAGTGCCCTGCTGAGGAGGCCCGAGTTCCTGTACTGACAGTGGGCACTGCTCAGCACCAGCAGAACAGAATTACCACTGCCCCAGAAAGGCACCCAAGGGTTAGTGTCCCACTGAGAGCACAGCAGGGGCCAGAGCCCCACTCAGCCTGCAGTGCCAACCTTGCAGTCACCACGGCTACCACATCCAACCACTGCTGTGCTCCAGGGGCCCAGTCACCCTGCTCCACTTTCTCCCCACCAGCAGCACTTGTCACCTTCGAAGTCAGTGCCTAACTAGAGCCAGCACAGGCCTCCTAAGGCGTGATGGGCAGCTCCCAGGACCAGGAGCACTGGGTCAGGGCCCCAGAGGAAGGGGTCCTGAAGTCTGTGTGACTTCAGCATGACCAACGAAGAGGACAAGCCATCTGCAGCCCACTCTCCTGCTCACGAACTGAACCCCCACGAGGATCTTGAGTTGTCCCAGGCTTGCTGTCTGCCAGGGCTTGATTGGCCCTGGTGGTCCTGTTCTTTAGGGGGGGCTCTCTCCCCAGGTCAGTCTCTCTCCCAGCTCTTGTCCTGGTCACTACTCTGTCACAGGCAAGTAGGGAGCCAGAGCTCCAAACCTCAGCTCTGTGTCCTGATGAAAGAAAACCTAAAGCCAGATACAAAAGCCAAGCACGAGAGTGTTGTTACGTGTGATTCGTGAGTAGATGGAGATGGTGAGCAAACTACCCTCCAGATTCTGGACAGTCTCTACAAGGAGAGGGTAATAACGCTCAGTTTTTAAGAGTCAAGTGTACACCATAAGACAACAGCCACAGCGGTGGAGATGGTTTTATTGCCTCTGCAGTGACTGCGCAAAGGGATGCTACAAAAAGCAAGAGAGCATCAGTCTGTGCGCCAGCTGGAAAAACAAGATGCCGCTGCAGTTGCCGACCGCACGAAAAGCTGAACAAGCGCAACAAGATGACACAGGCAAACGGAGCGGGGGCGTGACGCTCAGAGGCAAGAGTGCCCGGAGAAACCCAAGGCAAAAGGCAAGGCATCGGGCTAGCCTGGACAGACTCTCGGCCAAAGCTCGGAGGAAAGGCGAAGCTGAAGCGCCCGTCCTGTAGGCGGCGCTGGCCGCAGGGAGGGGAACTCCAAAGCCCGCGGTGCAGGCGAGGACACCGCCCGTCGGGCGCGGAAGCCCAGCGCGCGGACTGCGGAGTGAGGGAAAGCAAAGTGAGCCCGCGCCCCCG
Organism: Xerus rutilus; assembly: GCA_028644305.1. Taxonomy (NCBI): domain Eukaryota; kingdom Metazoa; phylum Chordata; class Mammalia; order Rodentia; family Sciuridae; genus Xerus; species Xerus rutilus. The sequence continues at coordinate 181,200,648 of CM053400.1, forward strand.
CGAGGACACCACCCGTCGCTGCTTCCCACGCACCGCGTCCGGGGCCCCGGCCCGCCTCCCGCAGCCCTCGCGCGGCCGGCGGCGCGGGCCCAGGTCCTCGGCGGGACGCGGCGCGCCCACGGGGGCCCGCGCCGGGCAGAACTTCCCTCGGGCAGCCCCGGGAAGCCCACGTGTCACACGCTCGCGCCTCTCCTAAGCCGAAGGGCGGTTTAAAGACCCGCGACGCCGCCCGCCCGGCACCAGCGGGCGGGCCTCGGGGGCGCGGGGCCGCGCGGGAAGGCCACCGAGGCGCGGTCCGCCGGCGCCCAGAGCGTCCCGGAAGCGCGCGCGGGCCGGCGAGGCAGTTCCGGCGGCGCGGGCGGCCGCCTCCGGCTCGGAAGGTGAGTGGGCGCCGGTCCGCCGGGTCTGCGCGGCCCGCGCGGCCCGCGACGCCCCGCTCGCAAACCGCGGCCATCGCCGCACGCGGGCCCAGGGCGGCGCGGGGAGCGGGCCGGGAGGAGGCGGGGCCGGCGCAGGCCACGCCCGCTGCCCGCACCTCGCGAAGGGCGCGTCGCTGCAGACCACCTCCCCAGCGCAGCGGGAAGGAAGGACGCTCCCAGGCTGCACGCGAGCCGTTCCCGCAAACCAAGTTAAGGAACAGCCTTTGAGCCCAGATGCGTCTCGGGGTGTGGCGGGCAGGCTGGACTTGGGGCTGCGGCCTGCGGCCTGCGGGGTGGGAGGAAGAGCCTCCTAGGATCTGCTCTAGCACCTCACGCCCCAGCAGGCATGTTCAGCTTTTCACCCTCCAGGGCCAGGGACCCCGGGTATGGTACAGGAGGTTTCTCTGGAAGTGTCAGCATGTTCTTCTGGTGGGTGAGGCCACGGGTTGGAAGGACATTCGCGATCCTTTGCTGAAGAGCTTGGGGTCAGTCCCTGCAGGTCTGCTGGTGCTGCCCCCTTGACGTCCTAATAAGAGTTTCACAATGAGCAAACATCCCAGGTCCCTGAACCACCTACCAGAAGCTGGGCTCCTCCCCGCTGGTTCACCTGCCCTTTTCTCTTGGCATCCTCCTGTCCTGAGTGAGGAGCACTGTGTCACATGGGGCTGCTTGCGATCTGGTGTGTTGTCCCCTTTCCCCACAGACCTCTCAACCACCCTCATCTGCCTTGATTCTCATTTTCTTCAGGTCCCAGGTGCACACACCTTCAGGAAGTCTCAGGAAGATGGCAGCTCTAGGGGCTATGGAGGAAGCCCTTCCTGTCCTGTCCCCCACCAGCCTGTCGTCCTCAGGGACACCTGGAGTCCAGCACCGCACAGCACAGCTTCACCTCCACAGTCATCCACACGGTACTCGTCCAGCCCATTATGTCCCTTCTGCCCTCCTCCACACCACAGAGCCCCCATCCGACCCGGCAACCCAGCCAGTTGAGAGGCGGCAGCAGACAGTGGTGCAGCTCCTTGGAGGCAGGGCCCTGAGGGGCAGTGCTGGGCTCAGGACTCAGCAGTGGAAGGGGGCCAAACCTATGTCTGGCTTCCTAGGAAAAAGTGTCCCGGGACCATTTCTTCCCTGGTGTAGAAAGAACAGCTTTAGAACCTGGGCCCAGTGTGAGCAGGAGCGAGCTGACACGCCCCTGACCCGGGCCCCAAGCAGAAGAGCTCTCAGGGTTGTTGCTAGGCTGCTTTGGGCATGGTCCCTGTGGGACCTACAGGGATGGAGCCACTGGTCTTGGTTCCACCCTCAGTGTGTGACCTCATTGGTCACGAGTAGGCAGCAGGCAGGGCCCACTGTGCCCCTGGCACACCTGGCTCAGGTCATGGCGTCCTGAGGCTTCTCCCTGTGTCAGGTAGCCAGCCCGGTGCTCTTAAGAACCTGAGCCAGTGACAGCAAAGACAGAGTCCCACGTAAGGTATGTCCTGGCAGCTTGCCCCTCTGTTCAGGAGAGCTGGCGCCAGGCCCAGGAAAACGGCCTGCCCGGTGCCCGAGGTTCTCACTCTTGGCAGTTACTGTTGCTCCAGCTATGGCATAGTGATGCTGAGGCTTGTGGGGCGTGACTGCCACGCCAGGTCTGGGATGAGCTTGTCAAAGCCCAGCCACAGCCTTTCACATGCAGTCTCTCCAGTAAGGACAGAGAGGACACACACAGCCAGGAAACACAGGGTGGAGCACAGGTCAGCCCAGGCCAAATAGGAGCCACGAGCCCTGCTGTCTACTGCCTGACTTCAGGACCCCTTGCCCCCACCTATCCCCAGGAGAATGCTGGGAAAGTATACCTTTGGAGCACCTTACTGTGGTCCCTGTGAACCAGGTGGAATGCCTGCAAGGATCCAGATGTCACCCCAAGTTCTCATCTGTACTGAGCCTGTGGGGCCACCCCTACCACTGTCTGTTTTTCCTCTAGTGGTTTCTCGACCTTCCAGGGCCCCCAGCCTGTGTCCCAGGGCCTGCACCTCAGAGCCCAGAGCTTAGCTCCTTTGCTGTCTGGTTCCTCAGGAGTGCTCCAAAGCCCATGGATTCCTAACAGAGACCCCAGTGTTTCTGACCTGCCCAGGGTTCCCCTGCTAGTTAGGATTCAAGCTAGCACTTCCTGGAGCCCAATCCTTCCAGCTCCCAGGCCAGAGTCTGAGATGGGACAGAGGAGTTTCTGGGGAGGCCCACCTAGGAGGCCTGAGTCCCAGAAATCTTCAGAGCCCACCCCACACACAGTCATTCCAGGAGACTGTGTGAGCGTAGTAGTGGGCACTTGGTGTCCTTGGAGGAGGAGCTGGCTCCTCAGAGGGAATGAAGGATGCAGGGGGCTGCATTAGGCAAGGTGCTCAGCTGTCCTTGTGGGGAGCAGGCTGGGATCCTGTGTCTGAGGCTTGAGACCATCTCCTGGCTGGTCCCAGCCTCTTAAAGCAGGGAAGCCAGGTGAGGAAGTGGGGGCAGGACATAGTTTTTCTTCTCCCAGGACCTCTCTGGCCCTACAGAGACACAAGTCGGGAGCCATGCCTGGCTTTGGGGTGCTGAGGGTCTGACACAGCTCCTCAGGGTCTGTGTTGTACCCAGTATAGGGGCAGTAGAGGGCAGTGGGGCCTTCTGACAGGGGCATGGGAAGGAGGCCAGGCCAGAGACTGCCCAGCTTTTGTCTGCTTACAGGGCAAGGGGGCTAAGTCCCAAAGCCAGGTTCTCAGGACGCCTTCCGAGGGCAGCTATTGACCCAGCTGGGGAGGAAGAGAAAGGGTGCTCGTGAACGGGGAGGCTCCTGGCAGTGGCACTGAGTCCGGCTACCCTGCTTTTCTAGGGATGACAGGGAGGGGCTGGGCAGGTATGTGCGTGGTGGGGGCGGGGTGGTTTGTGTGTTAAGGGCTTGGCCCAGAAGCACAGGGCATCCTGTAGGCAGCCTGGGCAAGTGGGGCTGGTTCCAGGGGAAGTGGCACTCTGCAGGGTGGGGCCTGAGCCAAAGCCCTCACCCCTAGGCTCTCCCAGCTCCAGCCCTGAGGTGCTGTCCCAGCCACCAGAACTGGATCTCCAAGACGTAGAGGAAGTGGAGGTCGGCAAGGACATCTGGCTTGGTGAGTGAGGACCCACTCCCACCCCCACTCCGGCACACTGAGCACATTTCCCATTTCCCTGGAGCCCCTGGGCACCAGGCTCTGCTGTGACGGCTGTCTGGGGCCCCTTCTTCCTGGTGGCAACAAGGATTGGCCCCCAGGAGGTTCTGAGATGGGCCAGGGAATTGGGCGATAGTCCAGTTGTCATTGAGGCCACAGCCACCCCATGCAGCTCTGGAGCAGGTATGGGCTCATCGGATCTTATCCTTCTGGCATGGCAGGCTTCAAGAGAGACTTGTCGCTTGTCCCCCTAGAGAGGGAGGCCTTTCCCTCCCTGGCCCTTAGCCTGGAGGATCAGTTTTGAGAGTTCTCAGAGTTCCAATTCTTGCCAGTCCTTAGTGTCAACCCTGGGGCCGCCGCCTCCCAGCTCAGAGACGGACACGCGGGTCTTGTTAACTACCATTTCTTCGCAGCCAGCCAAGGCCCATACACAGGCTCCCTGTCCACAGGAGCTGAACAGGCCCAGCACTCCTCACCTTGTGTTTTATCACAGCTGCTTGGGGCAAAGCACCTTGGCCACTATCCAGTTCCTCCCTCCTCCTCACCAGTCCCAAGTCAGGCTTGCCTCACCAGATGCTGCTCTTGGTCCCCGTCCGTGGAATGCCATGGTGGGGCTGGGAGCTGTGTACCATCTGTCTCTACTGTTTCTCCTTTCAGACTCAGAGTCAGAGCCTGGGCAGGCTCCACCATCTCCCCACCAGCATGCGTCTGAAGATGGGGTGGACCCAGAGGGAGGGGCACTGAGGGGTCTCCTGAGGAGCTTTCCCCATAGGCCCAAGTGTGGGGACAGCTTTGGGCAGGAGTCCAGCCTGGAGCGGCCAGCAGACCAGCCTCCAGGGCCCGTGTCCTGCACCCAGAGGAGGAGTGCTTGGCGCCTGGCACTCCTGCCACAGGGAGCCTCAGGGACCAAGGACAGCCCTGAACGGGCCCCAGAGCTGGGGTGCAGCTTGGGCCCTGGTCCACGGCAGGCCAGCACACGGGGCACCAAGCCGCACCGCTGTGAAGCCTGTGGCAAGAGCTTCAAGTACAACTCGCTGCTGCTCAAGCACCAGCGCATCCATACGGGGGAGAAGCCCTATGCCTGCCACGAGTGCGGCAAGCGCTTCCGAGGCTGGTCGGGCTTCATCCAGCACCACCGCATCCACACCGGGGAGAAGCCCTATGAGTGCGGCCAGTGCGGCCGGGCCTTCAGCCACAGCTCGCACTTCACGCAGCACCTGCGCATCCACAATGGCGAGAAGCCCTACAAGTGCGGAGAGTGTGGCCAGGCCTTCAGCCAGAGCTCCAACCTAGTGCGCCACCAGCGGCTGCACACCGGCGAGAAGCCCTACGCCTGCAGCCAGTGTGGCAAGGCCTTCGTCTGGAGCTCTGTGCTGATCGAGCACCAGCGCATCCACACGGGCGAGAAGCCCTACGAGTGTGGCGACTGCGGCAAGGCCTTCCGCGGCCGCTCGCACTTCTTCAGGCACCTGCGGACCCACACGGGCGAGAAGCCTTTCGCGTGCAGTGCCTGTGGCAAGGCCTTTGGCCAGAGCTCCCAGCTCATCCAGCACCAGAGGGTGCACTCCCGCGAGTAGCCACAGGCCAGCCCCAATACAGCATCTGGATGGAAACGAGCTGGCTTCTGCCGCAGAGGTGGGCTGCTTCCCAACCTTGAGGCTGCCCCTGGTCAGGGGCTTGAGGCCAAGAGCGTCCAGAACCTTCCAGGAGCCATGCCCAACACTGGATGGAGACCCAAAGGGAGCATCTGGAGCAGGGGCAGGAGGACAGGGTGGCTGCCTTCAGGCTCCAGCACTCCTCCACCACACCCTGGCCCTGGCCCTGGCCCAGGCTGCCTGTCCACCTTGGGCATGGGGTCTGGAGCAGCGGGGTCTGCTCACAGTGGGTTCTCCCTGCACAGCCCTCAGACATGTTCATCATCTTGCCCCCCTGGGGCTTGCAGGGACAGCAGGTTTCCATGGGGGCCCCTCCCTACCTTCCATTCTCCCTGCCAGGTCTCCACACTGCTCCTGCTCTGAGAAGGTGGGGGCCTTGAGTTGTCAGGACTGGACAGGTGCAGGCTGCTGCCCTGAGGGTCCTGTGGAGGGAAGAGCTGAGTGGAGAAGGCAGGCTCCAAGCAGCCAGGGTTCCTGGCACCTTTCCTGCCCCAGCCACCCCTCCCCCACTGCTGGACTTGTCCAGGGCTCCTGGCTGGCCTTGGGTCCCTGTGGTGCCTGTGAAGTGGCACCTGCTGCACTGGGTGGCGCACTTTGTGGCTATGTCACAACCCTCAGCCAGCTGTTTCCCAGAGCATATAGAAATTGAAGTGACCCATGCCTTGCTCCATGTCACAATCAGTGACCAATCCCAGGTCTCCTGGTGGGTCATGTGGCCACATGCAGCCCCTTGAGGAAGATCCCCATGGCCAAGTGCTGTTGACCCTTACCTTGTGTTCCCATGCCAACAGAAAGCCAATCTAAGGGTGAGGGCAGAGGTCAGGCTGTTGCCTGCTCCCCCTCCCCTCAGGAATGTGTGGGCAGCATGAGGCCCATTACTAAGGACAGGTTCCATTGGTGGTAATGGAACCTAGTGGCATCTAGGGCAGATCCCCTGGTGCTCCAGGTGTCCCAGCCTCCTCCAAGTGGCCTTCAGGCTCCTGTGGGGCAGGACCAGGTGCCCCAGAACTAGTCGTGGGTGCTAGTGGCTGGCAGGGCAGCTCCTCTGTGCTGCGTCTAAGCCCTTGCTGAGGCGTGGTCACTGTTGGCCCTTGCTGGGCAGGCCCCACCAAGATGGGCTGAAGTGGAATTTGTGTCTCCCCCAGTGTCCTTGTTCTCCAGGCCCTGGCAGTCAGCAGATTCCCAAATGTTCCACCTGATGTCGCCGAGTGTTTCCAGGAAGTGCAGTGACCTGGCAGGGGCCAGACCTGGGCCTTCCCTTAGGCTTGCCCCTCCCCATCAACATGCACTTGACGGGGCACTCCTCATCCCCTGTGCCCCAGAAGCACCTGGGCACCATCTCCCTGCATTGCAGGAGGCGTCCTGTCCAGGCCAGCTCTGGCAGACGTCTGTGAAGGGCTCCTGCAGTGGCTGTCCACACCCAGGGAGGGTGGGTGTGGACTTCGCGTGCCATCGGAGCAGGAGCGCACCCTGGCCAGGCTGAACACAGCAGAGGTGAAAGACTAGGAAGAAGCCAGCAGTGGCCCAGGAAGAGGGCTGCATGTGTTTCAGAACGCTGGAAGGGGCCCTTTTCTGTGAGCACAGTGTCTGCATTTGGTCCCAGAGAGGGGGGGCCCTAAAGGAGCACTGAGCCCTCAAGTCCTGGAGCTGCAGGGAAGGGGTTTTGTGAGGCAGTTTCAAGGGGACCAGGGCGGTGAGCTGAGGCTCCTAGATGGCATTCTAGAACCACTCAGGGTCAGAGTATGAGGATCTGCCCCAGGGTGACATGTGACAAGAGGCAGCTGTGTCCAGGGCACACTGCGTTCCAGTGTGGGACTTCCTGACAAAAGCAAGGTGGTGACAAAACCAATTGGGTTCTCACAATGTGGACCAGAAAGGGGCACGTATGGATTGGGACCAAAGTGACTTCATCCAGACTGACCTGTACCTGGTTTACCTTAGTACAGCAGAGCCGGGTGCATCCCTGGAGTCTGGGTCAGCATGTAACCCTCATGAGAGGCTCTCTTCATGCAGGGTCTGCCACTTGGTGAGCGCAGAGCCACTGAGCACACCCAGGAGGTAAGAGTGAAGAGGGGCTTATTGCTCGCAGTCAGGAGCAGCAAGACAATTCTCAAAGCAGTATGCCCCCCCCCAACAAAGCAAGAGGTTTTACTGGGGAAATGAGCATATTCTCCTAGGAGACTCATCACCACATGTAGAGGTGGGCACACAGCTGGGCATGCTCAGTTGGAGGTCACAGTACATCCTCAAAAAAAAGCATGCATGGCACAGGCCTGTAATCCCAGCACTTAGGGAGGCTAAGACAGGAGAATCACGGGTTCAAAACCAGCCCCAGCAAGGGCGAGGCGCTAAGCAACTCAGTGAGACCCTGTCTCTACATAAAACACAAAACAGGGATGGGGATGTGGCTCAGTAGTCGAGTGCCCCTGAGTTACAATCCCTGGTACAAAAAAAAAAAAAAAAGCTGGGGATGCCTCTGGGCAGAGAATTCAGTATTATGATGAGCAAAGTTCACTCCAGGTCACCTAAAAACAGTAAGTCAGTGGTCATCAGCTTGGGCTGGTTCCTTCTAAGTGGTCCTTCAGAATGTGGTCTGAAACAAAACACCCCAGGTGGAGTGTTAAGTCACTTACAGCACAGCAGCTCCTCCGTCCCCTGGAAGCACAGGTGTTTGCCCCTAACTACCTGCCCGGTACTACGCTATGATTCTGTGGTTTTGTCTATCAGTTTCCTAGGGAACAAGGCAGGAAAAATCAATTAGGGTTACTCTGGGACAGTCGTGGGAGTTAGACTCCAGATGGCTGTAGTTAAGCTGAATCTACTCAGGGCTTTGGGTACAGAGCAGGCCACACGTGTCTGTGGCAAAGACAGAATCAATCCTAGGTTAGGGGACGGTGGACGTAAACATAATCTCTGTATGGTGCAGTGCATAAGAAAGTCAACTTTGGCCCCTGAAAGGACAGCTCTACTCTTGTCTCCGTGTCAAGTGAGTTATTAATCTCTCTGAACCTATTTCCTGGTTAGTACTATGATGTGCTCAGGTTTTCAGTGTTTGAGAGCCCTTGGGTAAGCCCTTGGGATTTCAGTCCCAAAGCAGTTAGCAACCCTGCCCTGAAGGGGACTGAGGCGGCCAGATGCGGGGTTGACCGTGCACCCCTCACGGCATGCCTCCTCCTGGTGGTGGCCTCCTGTTTCGCTGTGGACCTGTACCCGGCTTCCTCTCTAGGGAGCGGTGTCTGTGCTGGCGGACACCTGAGTGGCTCTCGACTGACCCGTTTTGTAGAAGGCAGTCCATCTTGGCCCCGTGGTTCTCTTCGAAGTACTCCGCTCCTGCGGCTGGTCTGAGGGTGGCTGGACCGGGTCAGCGCTGGACAGTAACGTTCTCACCCCAGTGTGGGCCAGCACCGCCATCTCTCCTGGACCAAGTCCACCCAGGGCCGGACTCCTTTCTTCCCACCTACACACACGGAGGTCTTGACTCCCCACTCCCGCAAGCCCTTCTTAGGGCTCGAGGGTCCCCTGGCTCGCCCAGCCCGAGCCCCACGCCGCATCCCCCTAGCACCTCGGACAGCGCCAGGCGCGCAGACCCCGCGGGCGGGCGCCGCGACCGCAGCCTGGGCTCCGCCGAACCTGAGCCGGCGCCCGGCCGCCCAGAACGCTGGAAGTGCCTGCGGGGCGGGCACCCGGGCAGGGGGAGCGCAGTCCGGGCTTCGGGCCTCCGGGCCGCGGTGCACCCCTCGTGCGCGTCCTGCGGGGCTCCGGGAGCCGTGGCCGGCTGGAGCTGTGAGCGCCGGGAGTGTGTCCTCCGCACGCAGGCGCGCCTTGAACGAGGACCGCGACGCCTGGTGTCCGGTGGCCACAGTGAAAGGAGGGAGGCTGAGGAGTGTGTTCCTCGGAGGAGGCGCGCTCTGGCATGTCGGCACAGAGCTCCTTAAGTCCGGGCCTCCAGCACGTCCCTGTCACCTTCTGCACACCAGCCAGGATGAAAAGGATGCTCCTGCTGTCGAGGGCAGAGGTGCCACGCCCTCCCGGACTTTGCCTGGACACGGTCTGCTGCCCAGTTAGCTGGGAGTCCTGCGCAGTCCTGTGCCCCTTCGGAGTGCACCCTGGCGCTCTCTGTGATCCTCAGGACCTGCCGCAGCACCAGGAAGTCCACATCCCAGCCAAGGGCAGCTCTGGCACCGGCTCTGACCTTGCCTCCCGCCTCCCCTGCCCAGGGAGACCGGCCAGACTCCTCCTCAGGCAGCCAGGATCCCAGAACATGGTACTTCCCTCTCCAGACCCTTCTTCATCCTCCAGGCTCAGGCCTAAACGCTGCTGTCTCCTGTCACTCAGCCAGCAGCCTCCATGGGTTCTGCCAGCACCCCACCCTTGCCTGCTGCCTCACTAGGTGGGTGAGAGGTACCTGGCCAGGACACAGACCTCAGGGAAGAAAGTGGAAGTCAGATCCTTAAAAAGCACTTTCTTGGGGGACTGGGACTGTAGCTCAGTGGCAGAGCACTTGCCTAGCATGTGTGAGGCACTGGGTTCGATCCTCAGCACATAACTATAAACAACAACAACAAAAGGTATAAAAATACAATAACATTATTTTTTAAAAAAAGCATGTTTTGAATAAATTTCTTTTTCCCCAACAGCATTTGTTTGTGGCCTAAAGAAATTTGGGAAAATGTAAAAAAAAAAAGAGAGAGAGAAAGAAGCCAGAAAATGTTTTTCCTTTTCATCAGTAACTATAAAGGAGTGTTTGCCCATATTTTCAGTCAGTTCTTTGTTTTAAAACAAACTCAATGCTTAACTCACCCCTAAAATAATCTTCCTGACCTGAGGTCTTAGATTTGCCAGGATCTATCCTGCAGCCCTGTCCCCTGCCTCCTGAGGGGCTCCAGTGGGGATGTAGGGTCCATGAGGTTCTATGCATGGTTGTGTGCAGAACTCAGGGCTGGGACTCTGGGGTCCACACTGCACTCCCACCCACCGCCCTGTCCTCCCTCAGTTTGCTGTGACTGTAAGTGGATGGTGTGTTTCCAGGGAGGATGCCTGGGTAGGGATCACACAGGCAGTGGTGTATGCAGGGTCTTCCAGGCGTCCCTTCAGTGTCCTGGAATGCCCACCCATGCTCCTTTTGGGGCATCTTTTACTCAAAATGGGAAAGCTGTCCCTAAGCGTGTCCCTAGCATAGGAGGTGGGTTTGGCCAGTTACACTGGGGGCCCCAGCACTGCTGAGGGGTGCTTCTGCATTCCAGTGCGTCTGGTCTTAGCGGAGGTCTCAAAGCCGGGAGGATACTCCAGAGTGCCTGGCTACTTGTGGACCACTTGCAGGAAGTCCAGCAGTTGGTGACTTTGTCATGCACATCCATTATCCAGTCTCTAATTCAATACAGCATGCTGGCCCCAGGCATGCTGAGGTGAAAAGCACAGACTCCCAAGAGCCAGAGAGTTCCCATGGTGTGGGGGGGCAGAGGGGGACAGAGGGCCACACGTGTGCATGGGGTGGGGGCTCACACGCTTGTCATCCGCCCTGGGTAACTCCCTGCTCTGATTCGGGTCTTAGACAGGGGAAGCCGCTTGCCCACACACGGGCAGTATGGCTTGGTGCAGATTCGGGCTTTCCCTTGGGTTCTCACAGGCCTCACAGGCAGCCTGTCCTGGCAGGAGAGTTGGCTGCCCTGTTGTGTTCTGCCACGTCCCTTGCAGGAGCGCACTTCCGGCGCGCCAGCTTGGGGGCGGGGCCACGGGTGCACCGCGAAGAGGGCCGTCGCTGCCGGCCAGCTGCTGGGCGCCGAGGAGGGCGCGGAGGAGGGCGCCGAGGTGAGCTGCGAGGAGGGCGCCGAGGAGGGCGCCGAGGAGGGAGCGGGGGTGGGCGCCGGGGTGGGCGCCGAGGAGGGCGCCCGGGTGAGCTGCGAGGAGGGCGCCGAGGAGGGCGCAGAGGAGGGCGCCGAGGAGGGAGCGGGGGTGGGCGCCGGGGTGGGCGCCGAGGAGGGCGCCGAGGAGGGAGCGGGGGTGGGCGCCGGGGTGAGCTGCGAGGAGGGCGCCCGGGTGAGCTGCGAGGAGGGCGCCGAGGAGGGCGCCGAGGAGGGAGCGGGGGTGGGCGCAGAGGAGGGCGCCGAGGTGGGCGCGAAGGCCCGCCTGTAGTCGGCTGCCTCTGGGCGGGCGGGCGTGGAAGAGCCTAAGGACGCCTCGCCGCTGCCTGGCGGGCCGGCCCTCCGCCTTGGCAGGCTCCCTGCGGGCTGGTGGTGTGCGCTCTGCGGGGTTGCCAGGGTCCCCCTTGTGTTTTCGCAGGTTCAACTTCCTGAGGAAGGTAGACCTGCTTAGAGAAGGCTAGTGTCAGGGTTAGAGAAGTCACTCTTCGCCGAGGTCGTGGTGCAGTGGTAGAGCGCTGCTTTGCATGTTGAGGCACTGGGTTCGATTCTCAACACCATATGTAAATGAATAAAATAAAGATTCAATAACTAATGAAAATATTTTTTAAAAAGATTAAGATTCCTTAATCCCAGCCTGCACCATCCCTATAACCTTTTCTTGTTTTAGGTTTCTTATATTCAAGTTTATATAATTACTAAGAAAATGTTAGGACCTATGGAGATTTCTCTAGACTCCCGGGGCTGACTAGCGTTCTGGGTGCATTCACTGCAGCAAGAAGCCACAGCAGCCCATCTGCCCTGCATCTGTGGAGCAGGGCTGGGGAGTGTGGCGGTACAACAGCGGGCTGCAGTGATCTTTTGGTCTGGAGGCTCTGGAGGGCCAGTGATGGGATGATGGGAGTGAGCCCAGCGGTTGGGGGTCCCCAGGGCCGGTTCCCAGCCCCTTCTCTGAAGGCATCCTGACCTCACTTTACCCTCCCCTGTACCTAGCTCTCGCTAGTATTTTGTTTCTTAACTTCTTTTATCCAGACAAGAATTGTTCCCTGTGTTGTTATTCTGCAAGGTGCTGCCAAGCCTGATCTCCAGACGCCTCTCCAAGGAGAGGGACACCCTGATGGAGACCCCCACAGGTTAGAGGTGGGAGGGGACATGCCCACAATGAGGCTCAGAGGAGTTGAGGGGAGGGGAGGGCAGCTTAGGAATTTGCTCCCCCATCTGCCCAACCACTCAGGATGTAGCCCGGGCTCACCCTCCTGCCCCCCTCATCTTCACCACCTCCTGCTACCTCAGCCAGGTGCTTTCCTGATCACACGTCATGCCTCATGCTCTCTCTGGCTCCTTGCCTGCTAGATAGCCTAGGTTCAGAAGGTGACCCGGGGAGTTGAATGAATGAAAGTGCTGGTGAGTCTTTTGCTTATTGGCCAGCTGCCCTGTCCGACTCTAGGTTCTAAGCGTTCTCTGTCCCTAAGATGCAAGGCCACATCTGAAGTCCATAAAAGTTGAGGACTCATACTGCAACTTATTGTTGTTGCTCCTGTTGCATTATATAATTAACGCTCAGAAGGGTGCCATCTTCCCTTGGTAAGGAAGCGTGCACCATCAAAGCCTCTGCGCGCTGTTGGCTGATTCTTGCATAGTGGAAGCCTGAGTCAGTAACAACCAGCTGTGGCCCCCCAGAACACACACAGAGCCAACACACCAGACTCACACCTCCCACGGACTGAGAGAAAGCCCTGTGTCCACACACAGTTGCCTATCCCCGCTGGGGGTACCAGACGCACTGTCCAGGACCCACCCCTTAAGCCCAGACCATGAGTATAGAAAGCAGAAACTGAACAGGCAAAATAATAGGTATCCACTGCACAGGTCTTCAGTCTTCTCAGTCGTTACCGTAGCTTGCTAGTGCCTTCTCAGGTGCCCATGTTTCGTGGTGATGGTTTCCTTGTGTCTAAACTTGTGCCCGTCTGGTCTCTTCCAGCTGTGAAAACTACACTTCCAGTGTGTGCTGCACTGCCTGCGGGGCTGACACCACAGCAGGAGACTTCAGGAGCAGGAGGACGCCTTGAAGAGGCTATGCCCAGGCTTCTGCCGCGGCCGCCCCGAGCACCGGGGTCTCGTGACCTTTGTGAACATGTGGCCGCTGCACAGAGGCCTGGAGAGGGCCCCAAGGGGCTGGGGGCTGGTGAGAAAACTGGAAGGCAGAACGGTGGTGAGGATGGTGTGTCCAGATCAGACGTCACACTGAACTCAGGCCCTGGAATGGGTCAGCGAGGCCGCTGTAGAGGGCGGCCTTATCAGTGTGACACCTGTGACCGGAGCTTCACATGCCACTCAGATGTGGTGAAGCATCAAAGCATCCATTCTGGGGAGAAGCCCTATGAGTGCAGCGACTGCGGGAAGGCCTTCATCCACAGCTCGCATGTCGTCAGACACCAGAGGACGCACAACGGGGAGAAGCCCTACGTGTGCAAGGAGTGCGGGAAGGCCTTCAGCCAGAGCTTCAACCTCATCAGGCACCAGAGGGTCCACACGGGAGAGAAGCCGTACGCGTGTGCCGAGTGCGGGAAGGCCTTCAGCCAGAGGTCGGACGCTGCCAAGCACGGGAGGATCCACAGCGGGGAGAGGCTGTACGCCTGCGGCGAGTGCGGCAAGGCCTTCGTCCACAGCTCCAACGTTGTCCGGCACCGGAGAAGTCACCATGGTGAGAACCCCTACGAGTGCAGGGAGTGCGGGAAGGCCTTCAGCCAGAGCTCCAACCTCATCCAGCACCAGAGGGTGCACACCGGGGAGCGGCCCTATGCCTGCCAGGACTGCGGCCGCGCCTTCAGCCGCAGCTCCTTCCTCAGCGAGCACCGCCGCATCCACACGGGCGAGAAGCCCTACCAGTGCAGCCAGTGTGGCCGCGCCTTCCGGGCGCTGTCCGGCTTCTTCCGGCACCAGAGGGTGCACACGGGCGAGAAGCCGTTCCGCTGCTCCGAGTGCAGCAGGGCCTTCCGCCTCAGCTTCCACCTGATCCAGCACCAGCGAGTGCATGATGCCCAGTGAGCCGCACTGGGGCGGGCGGGCGCTGAGTGCAGCGTCTCCTGGGCCCCCCACACTGCAGGTCGGTTCTCACTCCGTGTGCAGCAAGGAAAACAACAAGGTTTCTGCATCGGAAAGCCTCCATCTGTCTGCACCCGAGGGGGAAAGGAGGACAGGAAAGGCTAGTGTTGCTGAGGGGAAACTGCAGGCTTTCCCAAGGTGGAGGCGGAGGGGACCGTATGGGCTCCTGGGCTGCGCCAGCTTTGCCCTGTGGTCAGCGGCCTCACCTGTGCTCTCACGACTTCCAGCTAAGCTCATTCTTTTATGTGAATGCAAAGCAGATATCACCAGACCACTTCAAATAGACAACCGAGAAACAGAATTGTTTAGAGCTCAAGAAAATAGAGGTGGTGTGGGAAACAAAGGAAAGGTGAACAAAATCATAGCCATAGCTTTAGAGGAACTGAAATGGAAGCCAGCTGTGGCAGGTGTACCTGTTGTGCTTGGGAGGTTGAGCAGGGACAATTGCTTGAGCCCAGGAGTTTGAAAAGAACCCGTACCATTAATCAACAGAGTATTTTTTTTATTTTTATTTTTTTTGGTACTGGGGATTGAACTCGGGGGCACTCGACCACTGAGCCCCAGCCCCAGCCCTATTTTGTGTTTTATGTAGAGACAGGGTCTCACTGAGGTGCTTAGCGCCTCGCCATTGCTGAGGCTGGCTTTGAACTCGCGATCCTCCTGTCTCAGCCTCCCTAAGTGCTGGGATTACAGGCTTGCGCCAGCGCGCCCGGCTCAGAATATTATTTTTTAAAGGAAAATTCAAAAGTAAAAAGACAACATGGATGATAAAACAGCTAAGATGAACAGACTCATATTTGTAATTGAGTACTTTTCCACACTGCTCATTGCCTGTAGAAAGATGGACATCTTTTCATTTTTAACTATCTCAGTCCCTTCTCAGTCTGACAACTCCCTTAAAAATATGGTTGGTCGCCTATGTAGAGGAGTACAGTCAATTTCATTAGACAAAAATGCACTTTGAATTTTGAGTGAATATTTTCTCACTTTTGTATGGTGTGTTAGAATGCTGTCGGAGAACATCTTTCAAGGCCTTAGAATCCCTCTGGTCTAGCTCAGGGAGTTTTTACTAGAAAGTATCTAAAACATTTCTAAGGTCTTATAGAAAGTGGGTTATGCCACAAAGTTGCTTCTTTGCCCTCAAGCTATTTTTTAAGAATCTTGCTGACCAGAGACAAGATGTGAAATGGTGTTATTTCTGAAACAGTATAAACTCTAGCTCTATCGCTGTATTCTGATTGCAGACTGGACGGTTTCTTCTCTGGCTTACTTCACCCGTGAAGCCTGTGCGGGTGTAGACACTTTAACTCTCTCCTTATGTGCACCAGTCTCCTGGCTGCCGAGTTGCTAAAAGCAGTGTCTCCTCCCACCTCTTGTTACTGCCTGCGGGGTTTCCCCAGGCTCTCCTCTGCTAGCACAGTCCTGTTTTCCTGGCCTCTCTCGGCTGCCTGGGCTCAAGTCAGTGCTGTATGAGTCTTGGGCATTGGTTTTTCCCACCCGTGTCTTGGCTGTAATGGATCCACAGACTGAGTGACTTAGGCAACAGACATTTCTTCTCACAGTTCTAGGGGCTGGAAGTCCAGGATCAAGGTGCCCACAGATTTTGGGTAGGCAGGCTGAGAGGAGGCACTGAGTCTTCCCACCAGGGCCCATCAGAACACATTAATGTGGTCCCTGCTTGGTGGCCAGTCTGGAGTCTGAGCTGGGACACCGGCAGGCGAGAGCCAGGACAACATGCTGGGGTGTGTCCAAGCACAGGGTTCCTGTTGGGTCTCTGTTCCAGATCACCACACAACCAGTGCTGGCACTAAACGTGTTATTGTAGCATGAGTCCCCAGCATTACTTCAATAGTGAAAAACCACGAAGACAACTGAGACGGCTGCTTGGAGTTCAGTCTCCACCTGCAAGCCCAGGCCCAGGTGAACTTCCTTCTCCACAGCACCTCTCACACCTGTGGGCAACAGCATCCGCCCAACACCTCCCACCTCCAAGGTCAAGGTATAGTAAGAGGGCAGCAGCCTCAGCGTAGCTGGGAGGCAGACACTGTGTGTAGCCCAGACCTGCCGCTCCTGGGACCCCCAGCCAGTGGCACACCCCCACCCCAGGGCATTGAGAATGCACCTGCTACAGCCTGGGTATCCAGCGAGTAGGACACTCAGGGAACCCTGGACCTTGCCACCTCTCTCTCCCAGTGGGCAGGCTGAGCATCCTCATGATTTCATGTCTCAGGCCACTGCCAGCCCTCACCCCAAGCTACCTCAAAGCTCAGAAGGGGGAGGAAACACACAGGACTCAGCATCAGGGACATCTGGGAAGGTAGGTTCCCATCACAGGAAGGACCTGTGCCTACCAGGATGACAGGTGGGGGCCTCCTAGGAAACCCAGGCATGTGTGGGCATTGACCTCAGACCCACACAATAGGCTGTGCCGATCTGGGGTCCAGGTAGTTCAGCTTGTATGTGAAGGACGCACTTGTTCTCCTTGTTGGTGGCCTGGGTGCTCAGCTGGGCCAGCTGCTTCTCCAGCTCCTCCAGCAGACGCTGCTGCTTCTCAAACTGGCAGGAGAGGCCCCGGTGCCCGCACTGGGCCAGCAGTAGGGGAGGCCACACTTGTGCTGCCACCTCTGCCCCAGCCTGCCTTCTCACCCACCCTCCTCCTAGTCACAGGTGCACGGGGAGCAGTCCAGTCAGATCAAAGGCCAAAATCAACCACAACCCACACCAGCTGCCACATCAGACCCTGAGCCGCATGGTGCCTGCAGGGGGAGGAAGGTGGGGGTGGGGAGCCTGAGGCCAGCAGTGCCACGGCGGGGCCAGGGCCCAGGGCAGGACGGGAAGCAGGCGCCTGGAGATGACGTCCGGGAAGGGGCTCAGCCATACTCTTGCTGCTTTAAGGAAAGCAGATTACCTGCACCTTAACCTGCCAGAGCCGTGGGTGTGATGCCCGTCCTTGGCAGCGGCTGCAGACACTGAAAGTGTGTGTGAAGACAGGCTGCCCTAAGGCTGGCCCGGGCACTGAGGGCAGTGCGAGCCACCCCACAGACTGGCTGACTGCCACTCAAGCCAGGACAGACATGGTGCGAGGTGGACGGTGGCTGCACCCGGGCAGGGCACTTCTGGGACAGTCACAAGGGCACTGAGTCCAGGGCTTGTGACGGCCACACTTCTCACCAAGGCCTGTGGTCTAACTGTGACGTCTGCTCCACAGACACCTCTGCATCTCGGGATGCTTGTCACCAAGAGAGAACTTCACCCTTTCAAACCACTGCCATCAGTCAGGGACAAGAGTGGGGATGTCAGCACGGAAACAGGATAACGGGGCACCATGGACAGCTGGACACCAACAAGTCAGACAGTGACAAACCGGCAGGGAGACAGAAACCCCCCAACCCAGGAGTGTGTCCCAGAGACACAGGCTCCTGGCACGTGGGTCCTGCACACTGCCGCAGCATGGGAGCCAGCAGGTGGGACGCCCAACCCCGGGCCTCGCTGCTGGAGGGCCACCTGTGGCTGTGCGGCAGCTTGCAGCCTTGGGCAGACAGCCTGATTCTCTCCCTGGGGGGCAGTGTGGCTGCAGGACACTGCTGCCCCAGAGGGACAGCCACTGCAAAACCAGCAGGGACAGGGCTGAGGCGGGTCACGTGGGCCCACCAGAGCCTCTGGGGAATTTAGGAGTTCACCTGCCCTGTGCCACTTGGGGCCATCTTCCTGATCCCATTTCTCAGCAAAAATGCTTGTGTCCCTCTCATGTCCAACGAGAGAGTCAGAGAAAGGGTCTAGGTGCGAAAGGAGGACAGCTGGGAGGCATAGTCATGGTCACTGCATGTGGACACCAGTTTCAGAACAAGGGAGGGAAAGAGCCCGCAGCGTGGCGGGCAGCGATAGCCTCTGGAGTCGCGTGTCACACATGCCACGCTCTGTGGCTGTCCCTGCTCCTTCCCTGCCCCTGTCCTCTGAATGATAAATCTCAGCCATGGACACTGTGCACTGAGCCCGTGATCCTAAGGAACCACAGAGCCTGGGGTGGCCTCAGGGACCCCAACAAAACTAGCAATGAATGATCCAAAAAGGAAACTCTGTTCACAACTGCATGAAAAAATAAAATACTTCAGAATAAATCTAACCTTGAAAAAAAGGGCAAAACTTTTTTTTTTTTTAATTATAAAACTTTCTGGAAGAAATCAAAGAAGTCTTAGTTTACAAAGAGACCTTGTGTGTAGACTCACCACTGCAGGATGGCCTCACTCCTCAAGCTGCCCTGCAGACCCAGCCCTGTCTCTCTTGAAGAAACTGATCAGCAGGTCCTAAAACTCATGTGGGATTTCAAGGGGTCCCAAAGAGCCAAACAATCTTTAAAGAGAAAAAGAGGACTCACACTTCCTGACCTCCAAACTTAGGGTGATCAGGACTGAGGGTGTGGGTTCAGAACACACGGAACCAAACAGAATCAAGGCCCAGAAGTAATCCACAGGTCTGCAGTCAGCTGACTTCCAACAAGGACACCAGGGCCACTCAGCAGGGGAAGGACAGTCCATTGGCAGAACCTGGGACATGTGGCTGTCCCTGCTCAGTGAGGCTGGACCCATGCTCGTACCACATGCAGGACCTGCACCCGGAGCCAAAACAGTCGCCCTCCTAGGAGGAAACTTAGCACCAACGCCACGGCCTCGGGTTGTGCACAGCTTCTTAGACCCGGCACTCACAGAACAAGTGACAGGCCAAGCCCAGCAGCACAGCCTCTGAGCTCAGCAGCTTGAGAGGCTGAGGCAGGACGGCTGCAAGTTCAAGACCAGCCTGGGAACGTCAGCAAGACCCTGTCTCGAAAAGAATGAAAAACGGGCTGGGATGTGGCTTGACGGGGCGCCTGCCTTGCAGGCACAGGACCAGATGCAGCCCCTGGGCCTGAAAAGGAAGAAATGATAAAGTGGATCGCTGAAACCCAAACCCTGTGTCACAGGGCCACCAAGGAAGCGAAAGGATGCCCAGGAGGAAACGTTCCCAAGTCTGATGAAGGACAAATACCGATCTTTTACAGCTGAACAGAAGACACCCCACGGCCAGCAGGCTCGCCATTGCTGGTCATCAGGGAACACAAGCAAAGCCACAGAGAAGCCACCTCACACCCATCAGGCACCATCAAAACAGGAACACGGCTGAGGCACAGGCAGGGTGTGGAGACATCGGGGACCCTCGCGTGGCACTGACGGAATAGGACACCGTGCAGCCACGTGGGGTGTGTGGCACTCGCAACTTGATGAGTGTGGGGCTACCAGAGACCCAGAAATGCCACTCTTAGGTGTTTACCAAGGAGGAAACAGCCACGTGAGGCTCAGGCAGCAGGCAGGGCCAGGGTCCCACACCACCAGGAGCATGAGCAGCGGGGCCCCACCTGGGACACTACTTGCTGTAAGAGGGCAACGCAGGGTGAGCCGATGCCCTGCGGGGTGGGCAGGCGGCCTGCAGCATGCAGCGCTTTCTCTGCAGGGGAAAGGGGCAGGGGCAGATGTGGGCACATTTTGCCCCGTGTGTACCACATGGCCTCTGGCTCCACAGCCTGCTGCAGGCCAGCACCTGGCTCCTCCTCAGGACTTGGCCACTGCACCCTTTCACCAACCAGGAGCCAGCAGCCAGCCCCAGGAACAGGTCCTGGTGAGCTGAGGCCCAACCCACAGGTGGCTCCTGGGGGTCCAACCTGGGGTGCAATGGCAGGTTCACCAGCCCTGTGTCAGTGTGGGATGGGGTCAGAGTCGGGCATGGGACCTGCTCGACCTGCCTGCAGCTGCTCCTGCAGAGTGACAGAGGCACTCCCAAGGCATGAACCCCGCCTGGTACACAGCACCCCTGTGGCCCAATGGCCTCACAAAGGCTTCGCCTCTTAATACTGCTGACTGGCCTGACACACACCCTCTGGGCCCGACCTGCAAGTCTGACCTCCCAGATGCCACTCTTAGTGGGAGCCTGGATCCGCATCCTTCCTAGGGGGAGGCCGGTATGCACATCACGCTCCAGGCGCAAACGACCCTGCAGTCAGAGGCCCAGCCCTCAGCCCCGGGCACAGATGAGTCTGTCTGCTCCTTGTCCCTCCCTTTTGTGAGTGCAGGTGGAGTGGAGTGGCCCAGGACACAACTCTCCAAAAGCAGTTCTGCAACATTTCAGTAATGAAAACTACTAAAACCTCTGATCCAATAATTTAACTTTTGAGATCCTATCTTAAATAATGTATAAATTATAATGTTAGACACATATAGAAAAAGAATAAATAATCCAGCAAATTCATTCAATGGAATATTAAGAAATTAAGAAAACGTCTTAGCCTGCATCTGCTGCCGTAACAAAATATTTGAGCCTGGGCGATTTAAAGAAGTGGCAACTTATTTCTAACAGTTCTCGAGGCTGGCATCCAGATCAAAGAGGGCTGCCCTCCACTGCCAAGGTGGTGCTGGGATGCTGCATTCTCATGGGATCGGGGGACAGGTGGGCAGAAGGTGCCCCCTAGCTTTTCCCAAGGTATGAACCCCCGCCTGGCACACAGCGCCCTCCTGGCCCATGAGCCTCACAAAGGCTTCCCCTCTTCATACCGCGGCTGTCGGGGACTCTGGAAGGGAGGAACAGGCAGAGCTCAGCAGGAGGCGGTGTGGTGACTGACAGCAACCTGGAAGGTAAACACAAGGCAGCACTCCGTGCGGAAGCCCGCGATTTGCAGACCGATCCCAACCATGAAGTCCTGCTGGTGAAGAGCCAGAGCAGGACACAGGCCTGACGCCAAGGAGCGCAGCAGGGCTGCAGGCCACTGGCCCTCTCCCCGGCCAGCTCACCTTCCTCATGGAGACAGCCACCCAGCCCGGGCCAGTTCCCGCTCGGCCTGTTTCCCATCCTCCTTTCCTGCAGAGCTCAGGGAAGACGCCACCTGGGTGGGAGGAAGCCCCGTCGGCCACAGGTCCCCTGACGTTCCCCTGCTTGGCCCCACCAGCAAGCAGGACAGTCCACCTGCCTGTCTTTGTTCATGACCAAGAGAAGTGCTAACAAAAAAAGGAGCAGCAGCGCTGGACAGCCAGCTGGCCCGAGGCTTTCCAAGGCAGGGTGGTGAACCCCAACCCACGAACAGGCCGTCACAGGCCCACCAGGGTCTGCACATGGCCTGGGACGGCCAGAGACCCTGCTCTCCACAGCAGACTGCAAGTTAGCTCAGACGTCGCACTGAACCGCAGATGGACCTCAGGGTAGAGCCCAAACCACGACACTTCCAAGGAAAAACGCAGAAGAAAAGCTTTGTGACCTTGGTTTAGGCACAGACTTCTTAGACCCAAAGCACAACCCATAACAAAAAATGATACACTGTGCTCCATCCACATTAAAAACTTCTCCAAGGACACTTAGAGAATGAAAACATGATAGCCAGGCATGGTGGCACATGCCTGTAATCCCAGTGCCTCAGGAGGCTGAGGCAGGAAGATCACAAGTTCAAGGCCAGCCTCAGCAATTTAGCAAGGCCCTAAACAACTTAGCGAAACCCTGTCTCAAAATAAAATATAGAAAGGGCTGTGGCTCAGTGGTTAAGCACTCCTGGGTTCAACCCCTGGTACCCCCACCCACAAAAGTAAAAGAGAGAGAGGAAGAATGAAAAGAGAAATTTTTCTGCAAATCATGCTTTCCATAAAACATAAAATATAGGACACAAAAGTATTAATCAGGGCTGGGGCTGCAGCTCAGTGGTGGAGTGCACTTCATAGCACATGTAAGGCACTGGGTTTGATCCTCAGCACCAAATAGAAATAAATGAATAAAGTAAAGGTATTGTGTCCATCTACAACTAAAAAATAGTATTAATCATAAAAGAAAATGCTGATAAACAATTGACAAATCAACACTTTCTGTCCATCCACAAACTGCAACAAGAAGACAACAGACAACCATGTGATTCCAGGATCACGGAACACACTGCAGGCAAAGGACTGTATCCAGCACGTCTTGAGAGTTCCAGATGACAAAGGAATGCAGAAACGATTCAATGTTTTGAATGTACAAAAGCCCACAAAAGAAAATACCCAAGCCAGGCTCAGGGGCACACACCTGGAATCCCAGCAACCTGGGAGGCTGAAGCAAGAGGATCACAAGTTCAAGGCCAGCCTGTAGAGAGGCTGAGACAGGAGGATCACGAGTTCACAGCCAGCCTCAGCAATGGTGAGGTGCTAAGCAACTCAGTGAGACCCTGTCTCTACATAAAACACAAAATAGGGCTGGGGATGTGGCTCAGTGGTCGAGTGCCCCTGAGTTCAATCTCCAGTCCAGTACCAAAAAAAAAAAAAAAAAAGCCCAGCCTGGGCAACTTATCAAGGCCCTATCTCAAAAAAGGGTGGGGGGAGGCTCTGGGCAGGAGGCTGAGGCAGGAAGATTGTGCATTCAAAGTCAGCCTGAACAACTTAGCGAGGCCCTAGGTAACTCAGCGAAACCTAGTCTCCCAATAAAATATAAAAAAGGGCTGAGGGTGTTGCTCAGTGGTTAGCACCCCTAGGTTCAATCCCTGGTACCAATAAACAAAAAGGGCAGGAGACCTGGCTCAGAGGTAGAGCACCCTCGTTTCAATCCCCAGTACCAAAAAAAAAAAAAAAAAAAGGTACAAAAAGCCACACTCAGCATGACGAGTCATCAGGGAGAGGCAGGAACGCAGTGGCAGTCACAGTGTGTGGCCTGGGGCTCCTAGTGAGCCGGCACACGTGTGGCTGGTGACTCGGCCACCCTACTCCTAAGTGCGGGGGAGCACACGTGCGTTCCGCCTGACGTGGGTGTCCACAGCAGCCTCCCACACCATGGCTGAAGCTGGAAGTGACCACGTCGTGAACAGGGGCAGGCCAGATGCACAGTGCAGCCACAGGGCCGTCAGCACGGCTGGACAAGCTGCTGCACAAGCACCCCGAGCTGAGCCCCCAGACTCTGCAGAACCCTGGGAAGGCACCTGACTCTCGCAGGGGAACCCAGTCAGGCCAGGTGCAACTCACTGTGGACACAAGGACACCAGGAACTGCAAGGAGGACACAAGATGGACTCAGATCCCAAGACACTTAGAAAATAAGAGGGCTGGGCTCTCAAGGGGAGCAGAGCAGACCTGGCACTCAGAGCAGCACACCAGTGGGCAGAGGGAGGCAGGGGAGCGAGATGGACACTCCTGAGGCCCTGCTCAGCCTTCCCTGTGCACAGGCGCAGAGGCTCCCTGGCCACACACCTGGCCTGCAGAGCCTGGCCCACTTAGCCCTCCAGTGGGGGGCCTGGCCGAGTGGGCTGAGTATCGCAGGAGCAGCAGGAGGTCCCTGATAGTCTGGGGATGGAAGGGTCAAGGGCAACAGACATTTGGAAAGAGCTTTTCTGGCTGTTTCTGCAGAGAAGGGACTGAGCAAGGCTGGGGTCGGGAGCCCCAGGAAGCTGGTGGGTTTGAGACCACCTGGGGCAAATGCCAGAGCCGTGGCCACTGAATGTGTGATCCACAAGGACGGGGAGGGCAGGGCAGGCAGGAGGGGCCCAAGCCACAGGGCAGATGTCAGTGGAGTGGCCACTCCCAGCCTCAGGGATCCCACCTGGACGAGAGCACCTGGACTGACCTCGCAAGCACCCTGAACTCGGGCAGAGTGGCCAGAGTCTGGAAGCCCAGAGGGTCCCACGTGTCCAGGACAGGAAAGAGAGGGGTCTGGGGGAGGAGCTGCTGTTGGATCCCACAGTCTCTCAGGGTTGAATGGAGACCCCAGAGGGTTAAGTGCTCTGCCCACCCTGGCAGCTCATGGCAGGACGGGCTGTGAGGACCCAACAGAACACAAACGAAGACAGCACTTTCTTCAGGAACCCCAAGAGTCACCCAAGCTCTAGGCAGCGTGCAACTCAGCCTGGGCACCACCAACTACTGAGCTCAGCGCCAAGGCCTCTGGGCAGGTTCCATCATCCCTATCCTGCAGACAAGGACACTAAGGGCCAGCAGGGCACAGTGGTGTACACCCGATTCCAGCAGCTGGGGAGGCTGAGGCAAGAGGATTGCAAGTCCAAGCTTAGCCTGGGCAACTTAGCAAGACCTCATCTCAAAATAAAAAATGAAAAGGGCTGGGGTGCAGGGTACACCCGGGTTCAATCCCCAATACATAATGAAGACATGGGTGTCCAGATTAAGCAAGTCGCTGAGCAGCCGCAGCGGAAGGCTGTGCACTGTGGTGAACTGTCCTCCCTTCAGAGACCAGGGTACCAAGTGCCACTCCCAGACGCAGCCCCCACCAAGCCTGGCTGTGACTGCAACCCAACAGGCCTCCACCGGGAGTGCCCATCTGTGCACCAGGGCGGGACAGGGGCCATCAGCGCACGCCGCGGAGCCCCGCAGGCCCCACGGCCCGCCCCGAGGCCAGGGCAGGCTGAAGACGAGCGGGGCCTGGCCCCATGCCGCGGCCACGGGACAGGGAGCACACGGCTTTGCCGCGGTGTGGTTCCGGAACCGGCCCGGAAACCCAGGCAAGTTCCAACCAACCACGGCAGCCCGGAGGCCCAGGCACAGCCACCAGGATGACCAAATCCCAAACGGGACGAGGGGCCTGCCCCTCGGGGCAGATCCCTAACCCCCGCGGCAGCCCCGGGCCAGGGCCGCAGCCGCAGCCCCTACGTTCTGGCGGGGCTCGCGCCGCCCAGCCCTGCAGGGAGGCCCCGCCCACTCGCCTCCAGGCCCCGCCCCGCCGGGTGGTCCGGAGCCCCAGAGCCCGCGCAGCAGCTGCTCTCCTCCAGTGCCGGCCATCTGCCAAGGGCAGCGCCCGGCAGGTCATTCGTTAGCAGGGGAAGGGGACTCCACACCGACGGAGGGCCCTACCCATCACCTGCAACTCAGGCTACCTGACCAGCAAAGAACACCGGACACCAGCACAGCCAGAGCCCGCAGGGCCACGCATCCCGCCCAGTGCAGCTTCCAGGAGTGACTGGGCAGCCTCGCCAGAAGTCCTGCAAAGCCGTCCGTGACCAGCTCCTCGCACTCCACCAGCTGCTCGGGATTCCACTGCCATCTACTGGCCGGAGGCAGGAATGGAGGCCCTGCGCTGCACCCAGCTGTCCTGGGGCTCCAGGACCCATGGGCTCTGCAGGCAGCCCTGCCGTTTCCCAGTGGACAGCTTGGCTGCTGCAGGTGGACACCAAGAAGGCAGCAGGGACAGTGCTGGCGTGCCGAGAGGATGCCTGTACTATTTCTCACAGTCCTTTCTACAGAACAGAGCCAAACCCTAGCCCAGGCCTCCTGCTGCCTCAACAGAACACGAGGCCCGTTTCCACCTCAGGTTCCTCGGGTTTTGTAAGGGGTGTGGCATGAAAAAGGCCTCTCACTTCTCCAGACACAGAAGACAACCTGACCACATCCAACTACCCATGATAAAAAGCACAGCACCGCAACACAAAAACCCTTATTGCACAAGCTGGGAACAGGGCGCCTTCCCTCGCCTGATACATGGCTCCAGCAAAAGGCCCACAGCCAAGCTCACACTCAATGGAGATGACTGGTCGCTTCCCCTAGGCCGGGAGCAAGACCAGGAGCAGCTCTCTCCACTCCTGCTCAAGACTGCAAGCAGGTTCCAGAGCCAGCGGAAGCAGACGAAGGCAAAGGCTCCAGGTGAGAAGGAAGATGGGAGGCATCTCTGCCTCAGTCTGGCATGGTCTTTAGAAAACCTCAGCGGATCCACAAAAATCCATTAGGGCCAATAAATGAATTTAGTCAAACTTCATGGTATGAGGTCAATACGCAAATGTCAGTTTTGTGTCTTGCCTTCCGCAAGGAAAAATGCAAAGAAAATAAGTCCATTTACAACACCATCAAAAAA
Organism: Xerus rutilus; assembly: GCA_028644305.1. NCBI lineage: Eukaryota > Metazoa > Chordata > Mammalia > Rodentia > Sciuridae > Xerus > Xerus rutilus. Next base: position 181,226,662 of record CM053400.1, read on the forward strand.
TGAAATAAAATACCCATCAATAAACTTACCCAAGGAGGGAAAACACTCAGAAAACTGCGCAGCACGCACAGACGCGGGAAAGAGACCTACGTGAAGAGGCCCTGCTGTGAAGGGCTGGAGGACTTCCTGGGGTGAAGACAGCAACTGCCCCAAAGGACCTAAGGGCCCAAGGCAAGCCCACCAAAAGACAACCTGGTCCAAAATCAGCAGGAAGTACAAGGACCTAGTGGAGCCAAGACGACCTTGAAGCAAGAGCAAAGCCGAGGAGCCACGTGGGCTGACCTTACATCCTCAGCATGATGGTATCCAGGACGTGGCGCTGGCTGAGGATGGACGTGCAGGGGAGCCGAGGAGCGTCCAGAAGCAACCCTCACACCCAGGGAGCCTGCTCCAGCAGGGAGCCGCAGCAGCTGGGAGAGCAGGGGTCTTCCACAGTGGGTCTGGGTTGATGGGCAGAGACAAGCCTGCCCCAGCTTCCACGGCCAAGCTCCACCTGCGCGCTGGGTCCCGCAGCCCAGGTGGTCTTCCAGCACAGGACTGAGGCCCTTTCCTGCTCTGTCTTCAGATGCCTTCTCCTCTCCTTGTGGCTTTCACTGCTCACGCTGCCTCACCATCCCCTCAGCAGGCACCCAGCTGTCCTGCGGGCACCACACCTGCAGGGCTCGCCCTCCTCGTGGGTCCACAGGGCCGCAGGGCCTGGCCCAGAACAGAAGGCACACAGCACACAGACACGGCCTGCCTGGAGGCCGGCGAGGAGGAGGGCTGGCAGCTCAGTGCCCCCACACTGTACAGTGACCGCTCTGCACCACAGGCCTGTCCCCAGACGTCACGAGAGCTGCAGCCTGCTATAAATGCCTCCAAGTGAGCTCTGGAAGCAGCCCTTGGCGGCACCCTGTGGCCCGCCAGGAGCAGAGCCGAGGGAGTGAGCAGAGATGCCAGCCTGAGGCCACTCCCAGCTCTGAGCAGGTGCAGGCCATGCCACCAGCCTCACCCACCTGGGCACAAAAGCCACCTGGGGAAGGACAAGGAGAGAGCCATCCTGGTGACATGTCTGTACCTGGACACTGCCAACCTGCTTCCCATGGAATCCTGTGAGGCAGGGATGCAGGACAGAGGGGCTGCGTCTAGAGGAAACGCCACACCCACTGAGACGCAGAAAGCAGTTGTGAATCCTGAGCTGCAGGCCCTTGGCCCTTGCCCTTTAAAATGAGGGGAAACTGGTGTGAAATTGTGCAGCTCCACCCTGGATCCCCTCCAGCCGGTCCCCAATACAGCCCTTTTGTCAATGTTGGACCCCAGCCCCAGGCAGGGCTTCTCACCCTCAAGACCCTTCTCCCTGAAGGTGTGTCTGCTTCCTGAATAAACCTCTGCCCATGCTTTTCACTGGCCTGTGCTGAAATTCTTTTCCATCATGCATGCCGACAATCCCGCTGATTCTGGGCCGAGTCCCCCTTCTCTCCGGGACTCCTCGGACTCTTCTTAGGAGACATGCCTTCTCCCGTGACACTTATTAGAAAGTCAGGCACTGTCCACCACTGTCCTGTACTCTCAAGAAGCACTTTCCAGGGGCTGGGGCTGTAGCTCAGTAGCAGAGCACTTGCCTTGCATATATGAGGCACTAGGCTTGATCTTCAGCACCACATAAAATAAACAAATAAAAGCATTCTATCCATCTCTAACTACAAAAAGTTATTTTAAAAAATAGAATTAAAAAATAAAATAAAATAAAGAAGCACTTGCAGCCGGGAGCAGTGGCTCACGCCTATAATCCTAGCACTTAGGGAGGCTGAGACAGGAGGATCGCGAGTTCAAAGCCAGCCTCAGCAATGGCGAGGTGCTAAGCAACTCAGTGAGACCCTGTCTCTACATAAAACACAAAATAGGGCTGGGGGTGTGGCTCAGTGGTCAAATGTCCAAGTTCAATTTTCAGTACCAAAAAAATAAAAATTAAAAATAAATAAATAAATAAATAAAAAGTATGCTTGAAAACAGTGGTGGTAAATCCAGGGTGGACACGGTGGGTCCAGCACGATCTCCACCCAGCAAGGCGGTGACATGTCCACTACAGGCAGGAGCTGGACCATCCCTGACAGCAAACAGGGAACCTGAGAAAAGCAGAGGCAGCCCTCTGTCCCTCCAGGCCCTCTGTCCCTCCAACACAATGCCGAGAGGGCAATCCTTCACAAGTGACTTCTGAGAAGATGCATTCAGAAACAACCCTAACTCCACCCGAGGAGCAGCCAGGACAGGCCCGGCAGGCACAGCATGGGACGCACCTCTGGCCACACGCCAGGACAGCCAGGCTTCCTGCTCTCAGCGCCCAGCTGATGGACAGAGGCGGTCAGGCGCTGCTCTGTACCTTGGTGCTGGCTCCGCACCCCTTGTCTGAGCACCAGAACTCAGGCTGCGTCCAAACCTCCATGCAGACAGAAGCCGAGACGGAGAATACAGCCCCCTGTGGGACTTCCCAAGGCCCCATCGAGGCCTGCTGGGACAGCCGAGGCGGCTGAGAAGCTGTCCCTGTCACAACTGGGGAGCAGGAGTTGTGGGTGGAGCTGGCATGGGGCCCAGGCAGGGGCTCATAAACTTCAGCAAGGTTAGCGCCTGTCCCCCTCACACCCCTTGGGGCCAGACTGCTTTGGGACACTGTGCTACAGGGAAATGCACTCCCTCCCCGCCCTCTTCAGTGACACAGTTCTGCACAACCCGGGACAGTGCAGGGTCTTGGGAAGATGGCGCCCGTGCAGCCCTGCAGGCAGGCTCCAGTTCCCAGGGAAACCAGACACGCTCTGCACTAGTCATCAGCCAGTCCTTCCTACAGCCCTGTCCTCACCGGCAGAGTCTGCACCACCACCGCCAGGGCCGCCCGTCTGGCCCACAGTCGACCACTCCACAGTACACAGGACCCAGGCACTGGGCGGAGCCTGGAGGACTTGGAGGACAGTTGCAGGTCCATGCCCACAAAGAGCCGGGCTGGGCCCGCTGCTCCCCAGCAGCTGTCACTCACAGCCCACGTGGAGCAGAGCCCCTGGCCCCGGGCTGCGCTCCCACACCTCTGGCTGGCACTTCAGCAAACAGTCGTTGCCTGTTTTAAATTAGAACAGAGTGAGGCTTGCATTAATTTGAGTAGTAAAGATCAGCACCCACTCAGGGTTTCCGTCAAATACACATGAATACACTGCCGAGCACCAGGCGCTAAGGAGGGAGGGGAGCTCACACTTCCAGCCCGTGGGTGAAGCTGCCATCCTGAGACGCTTTCCACACTGGGGCCAGCACAGCAGCGACAGGCGCAGCTTCCGAGCGCCCGAGGCCAGCGGTCCACTCTGTCACTGTCAGGGCAGAGTGAAGTATCGCAGATTCACACCGCAGGGCGGAGGTCACTCTGGAAGTGGCACTCATCACCGCACAAAGCCCGGACCCAGGGACGCAGGGCAGGCACTGCCCATGGGGTGCCCGGGGGCATGGGACCCTGGCTGGGGGTTGTTCCCCAGCTGCCCCTTCGCCTGCCTGGAGCCCGCAGCCAGCCTCCCCTGCCAGCCCCGTCTGAGCCCGTCATCGCCACAGTGAACAGCAAACGTGACAGAGCAGTGACAAGAAGTGTCTCAGAGAGGACGGGGGGGGGGGGGCAAGCGCTCAGGCCCCCAGAGCTTGCCCCCGCCATGCCCTCAGCGGCACTGCCCCAGCCCAGGCGTTTCCGGACCCTCAGGGCCCTCCTGCCTCACGGTCCCCGGCAGACACCCTAGGCCTCCTGCAGGCTCAGCTGTGGGGCCGCAGGATATGGCAGGGGTCCCAAGATGGCGAGGACGCTCGCCTGTGACACTCTCTTGGTGACCAGCTGAAGGTGGTCTGTGTGGGCAGGTCCGGCCTCACCACAGGGCCCCCAGTGGCAGTCTGCTTCAGGGGTGATGGGGGTCAAGGCTGCGGGCCCTCAATGGCTTTGAGGATGAGGGGCCATGTGGATGGGAGTAGTGAGCAGACCTGGCTGATGGCCACCAAGCTGCAGAGACGGATGACCAGAAAAGCCCAGCTGTCCACACTCCATGGTGGCATCCTGGAGACCAGCCTGAGCACCTATTCTGGCCCAGGAACGTGAGTGGACGCCCAGGCATCAGCCCAGCACAGCACACTGAGGGTGAGGGCGGAGCCAGGGGCCTCTCCAGAGGCAGACTGTCCCCCTGCCCCTTTTTCTTTACTGGGATTGAAACTTGAACCCAGGGGTAGTTTGCCGCTTAGGTACCTCAGGAGTCCTTTTTAAGTTCTTTTATTTTGAGACAGGGTCTCGCTAAGTTGCCCTGACTGGCCAAAACTTGCGATCTTCTTGCCTCGGCCTCCACAGTAGCTGAGATTAGATGCAGGTCCTCAACGCCTCACCACGCAATCCCCATGGGCCAGGGCCCGGGGACTCTACTGCCCGTGTCTCAGGAGGGAATACTTCAAGCACTTCCAAAGTAAAGGGACAGTGAATGAGTTCCCAAGAGAACCTCTCCAGCTCAAAGACTAGCAGCCCATCTCTTGCTGGGGATGTGAGAGACCAGGCGTGTGGCTGAGCAGGGCCTCCCAGGCAGGCCCCTCGTGCAGGGTCCCATCCCCAGGCTGTGCAGTCTCCTTCCCACCGGGTGACTGAAACATGCCTTCAGTCGTCCCCACCTCCCTTCGTTCTCTTGTGGTGGGAAAGTCTCCTTGGACTGCGTGCCTTTGGCGTGTGCGAGGTGGGCTGCTGCTCAGCCTCCCGCCTCCTGGCACTGCATCCTGCAGATGGACCACTGGACTCCTCTCCTCACAGTGGAGCACGGCTGCCCTGCAGGATGGCTGTCAAGGAGTCCCACATGGCACATCCACCACCTGCTCACTCATGAACACTTCAGCGTCGGCTCACAGCGTAGATAGCACACTTTAAAAAACAGGAAGAAATTCTTAATGATCATCAAATACCCAAGGACTATCCAAGGCATGGATTCATCTGTAGCATCGAATTTTTCAAAAGCAAAACTTAAAGGTTTCCTCCAAGCCGGGTGCGGTGGCACAAGCCTGTAATCCCAGCACTTAGGGAGGCTGAGACAGGAGAATCGCGAGTTCAAAGCCAGCCTCAGCAACAGCGAGGTGCTAAGCAACTCAGTGAGACCCTGTCTCTACATAAAACACAAAATAGGGCTGGGGATGTGGCTCAGTGGTCGAGTGCCCCTGAGTTCAATCCCCAGTACCAAAAAAAAAAAGGTTTCGTCCATTCAGCTGGTGTCTGTTCTGCTGGACAAAAGGCGCAACTGACACTCCCATCCAATATAGCTCTACCTCTGCCTTTCCAGCCGCTGCAGGCCCCCAGAGGACAGGCGAGGATGCTGAGGTCAGCAAGTGCACCCTGACTCCTGACAGTTCATTTACAGAAAAGGGAACCAAACCACTTGGGGTCCACAGCCCAAGGGAGGCCAGGCCCCAGGGGCTCTCGCTGAGCTTGGCAGCTCAGTTACCAACCTGCTCCCCTCTGTGGATTCTGAACTCCTGCTCCGCCAAAAGCAAAGGACAGGAACAAAAGCAAGGAGCACCATCCAGATCCATGGCCACAGCCATCGACAGGGTCTACGCAGCCAGCCTCACCTCTGGCCTCCACAAGGGGACAGAGGGACAACCCCACCTGCTGACAGGATCATCCTAGCCCAGGGTTTCTTTTCAAAACGGAGGATTTCTTTCCTCTTTGGAGTATGGCTACAAGTCACAGGAGTCCACAGTGACAGTGCAGGCCCCCATACCACTATGGACAGTGAGGACACCGCATCCACAGGGGACCACAGTGACTCCCAGGAGGCAGGTGGATGCCCGGCAGCCGCATCTGAATACTCCTCCAGGCAAATGTCAGCGCCCTCCCCGGACAGGGCAAGGTCACCTGACCCTTGTGCCCAACACCAGCTTGCTGTACCCCAGGCCCAGCATGGAGGGTGCAAGTTGGAGGCGGAACTGGCCCTCCCAAAACATGGGGTAACCGTGCCCCCCAGGAAAACAAGCTGCCTTTTCAAATTCATCAGAATTGTGAGGGGAAAGGCTTTTCACACTAATAAAATGCTCATTGAAAGTTCATGAGTATTGAAGGTGGCGGCTTGACAACGGCCAGTACCCGGGAAGAACAGGAGGCCCACCCGCCACAAGCCCTTTGCCTCCTGCTTCTCTGTGGTCTCCAGTTTCATCTGCTCAGGATTTCCTCTCTTCCTTTAACCAAAAATCACATTAATGTGACTCCACAGGGAGAGACCACGGAGCTAGCATGAGGATGGCACTTCTGATGGGAAGAAACACAAGCTGCCCAGGCAGCCACAGCCCCCTCCTCCCTGCCCAGACGGCCCCCTGCCACTGTTCCAGCACCGAGTAGGGACGAGGTCCAAGGAGGCAGCTGTTGCAGAAGCTGAGCCAGCAGGCAAGGAATGCCCACCACAAACGTCAGGGCTCACCAGGCAGAGAGGCTTCTTCCCCACAGGCCACCACCAACAGGAGCAGCCCTCCCCTTCACAGACCTGGTTCTCGTCAGGCCCCAGGCCATCTCCCTGGCTCTTATCTGTGTCCCCAGCTGTAGGAAAGCAAAGTACATGGGCCAGGAGGCTCCACAGAGGCCCTCAGGGCCACAGGCAGGACTGTTCTGTGGGAGGCCAACCTAGACCCAAGGCAGTGCTGTGGAGTGGCCTGCCGTGCCCACAGCCCATGTCCAGCTGGAAAGCAATGCTAACCCTCACATCCACCACCTGGGGATCAGCAAAGGCCTGCTCGTGAGGTCTCTGGTTCTGACAGTCGGTGATGGTGTCATTCTTGAGCCAGTCTCCACGTAACCAGTCTCTGTAGAGCAAGTCTCAGTTACCAGTCCCCAGCCATGGCAGCTTTATGTCTTCATGTTCACATTTCTAATATAAACACTTTGAACACAGGTATAAACTCCACACAAGTAACTGGGTTTCCTGTTTTAGCTGAGTACTCAGGGTTTATGATGTGTCAGACCAAAGAAAAGCAGGAGCCACTGAGCCTGGAGGTGCCCCAGGGGGACCCCCAGACTCGTGAGGGGGAGGAGGCACCAGTGAGAGCCCCGGGATATGAGAAGGGCCAGGGGAGACAGCCCCGGCCACCTGCAGCTCAGTCCCCAAGGCAAGTGGGAGGGGGCATTGCAGGTGACGCAGGAAGCCCTTCAGCAGAGACCACTGAGGAGCAAGCACAGCCAAAGGGGCTGTGGAGCTGGGCACACGGCAGACCCTCATCTGTGTCCTCCGTCCAGGCCCTCCCCCTAGGCAACCACCTGGTGCAGCTGGTCTGCGGCTGGGCCAAGCAGGAGGCCCAGCAGACCACAAAGTTGGGCACAGAAGTGAGACACCAGGGACAGGGGCACTGAGAGGAAGAGATACAATGAGAGGCAGGACGTTCCAGGGGGAAGGGGACACCACTGGAAGGGGAATACCTGGGGGAGCAAAGAGGCCACCACACGTGGGAACACGGGAGCAGGCCGGGTCCCAGGAAAGAGGACCAGGAGGCCGCCTCCCCCACACCGCGACCCTGAGCCCTGCAGCTGGGGCCAGGTCCCACCTCCCCTGAAGCTCCTCTAGGGCCCTCGCCACCCAAGGCCACAGAACCCAGAGGGCACCACGACCGGCTTGGGCGGCCCGGGGCCAGGCTCGGGCACCAGGCCCTCCCCAGGGCGCCTGGGCGGAGCGCCGGACCTGCGGGACCTTCTGCTCTGCAGACCCGCCGGCCGGCCTCAGGACCTCGGTCGCTTTGCCGCCGCAGCGGGGCCCAGATCCGAGGAGCGACCCTCGATCCCATCTGGACAGCCGTTAGCGAGTGGCCTGGCGACGGAGTGGACAGAACCCCAGGACCGAGGGGCGCGTGCGCCTTGAGGACGGGCACCTGGGCTGTCCCCTCCTGCGCCTCGGGAACGCGCTCCGGGAGCATTCCCCGGCCGGGCCACCTCCCGCGGGCCACCCTGGGCACTTCCGCACCGGCGCTGAGAGGCGAGGGCCTGGCCTCCTGGCCGCGAGTGTCCGGCGGGAAAGTCCGCGCTGGGTGGGGGCGCGCCTTTCAGAGGATGTGACATCCGCGGGCCGCGCTGCGGCAGGGTGGGGACAGCAGGAACCACAGGCCATCCGCGGGGCCGCGGCGCGTTAATTGCAGCGCAAGTGAGACGGGGCGCAGAGCAGGAGCAGGACCGGGGGCGAGGCTGACTTCCCACCTAAAACCCTGCACAGGGAAGCGAGCTGCCCGCAGGCCTGTGCGAGGCCCTGGACGCCGGCTTCCTGCCTTTGTGACACATGCGCGGCTGGTCGCAGCCCCCGGCGTTGGTGATGATGACCGGATGAGGACTTCCCTTTCCCAGCACGGGCCTGCCGGCCTCCCTGCGCTGCCCAGCCTTCGCGTGAAGACGGCATTTCATCTACAGCTGCGCCTGGTTGGCGGGCGCTCGGAGCCGCACTCATTTTACATAGAGCTACGGCCACGACCACCCGGAAGACCCCAGGAAGGCATCTGTCACACGCCTGCCAAAAGCCAGCCTCAGCGTCCGTGAGGAGAGCATTGCCACTCAGTCACCGAGATTAAAAATTATTCATACGTGGAAGATAGAAACAGGTTTTCAGGGAGAAGGAGGCTTTGGTTCCACTGAATAATGCCCCCTCTTTTGCTTGGTAAATAAATGACGCGGATTTCCCCATGAGAAATATTTCCCAGGCAGCTGTCTTGGTGGTCTCAGACTTGGGGTGAAACGCCTTGTCAGTTGACCAGCTAGACAAGTATCAAAATATTCTGTAAATTGTATCCAAAAATGACTGAGAACAGGTCTTTGGCAGTGACATCAGAGTCACCTCCATTCAGGCTGAGTCTTTCTAGATCAGGTTACTAATGAGTGTGTGTCCTTGAAATTTAAACTTTTATTTTCTGTGGGGTGGGCAGATAGGACCCAGGGCTCACACGTGCCAGGCATGCCCTTCCCACTGACTGCACCCCTGAGCACACCGGCCCCAGCCCACCTCTCCTGTCAACCACACCTCTCCTCCAGCCCCCAGCGTTCCCTCCTAGCCATCCCGCAGGGACCGTGCTTCCCCCACACCCACCCCACTGCAGTGCCCTGCCGGCTCCTCCTCCAGCCCCCTGTGTGAGGGCTGGGAGCCCTCCGCCTCCCCTGACCTCACACGGGAGCCCTCCGCCTCCCCTGACCTCACAGCCTGCATGGTGCCAGTCTCAGCTCAGAGACACCCACCTGCTCCTGTCGGGCTCACTTGATCCTCAGCAGTGGGGTCTCCACCAAGCGCCTCTGCATCCTCTGCACCACCTCCTGCCCACAGGTAGTGGACAATCCACACAAAGCCAGGTCACTGGCTCTGCTTGGAGCACATCCCTTCCTGGGCTTGTGGAGCCAACGGTCCCTGTCCCTGCTGTTCCAGGCTGCCCTTCCTCTTCTGACCACCACCATGAGCTGTGTAGCGCTCTCACCAGGGACTGTGCAGTGAAGATAGCTGAAGCATGGACTTTGCCTCCAGCCTGGCCGCTGAGTTCTGGACTCCCCAGCTGTAAATGCCTCCATGAGGTCATCAGACCCCAGCAGTTTACCACCCCAGCTCCAGCTCTCTCCACCTGGGGGTCTTCTCCCTGTGAAGGTTTGCTGGCAGATTCCACTTGGGCTGGAGTCTGATTCACCCTGCCCACTGTCTGGGCAGGGTTACCCACAGGGTCCTTGGCTGCTAGGACGGACACCAGAGGCCTGGGCTGGCTTCAGTGTGTGAGGGTGCAGGTGCTTCCATCTGCCTCCACATCAGTGCCCAGCAAGTGCCATCGCCCAACAGCACAAGCCTCCAGGCCTTGCCAAGGCATTGTTCTAAGAGTGGGAAGTACCTGAGGCAGCCCTTTCTGCCCAACTAATGAGGACAATTGGTGTCCTCTTCCCACATCCTTTTCCCTTTGTTTCCCAGGAAGTGCTGTCCCGGAGGCCCTTGGCAGGCCCCTTCTTGTCTGAGCTGGACGTCTCCCTCCTTAGTTCCTCAGAGGCAGAGCCCCTTGCTCCGGGGCCCGGGCTGCACACCCCACAAGGTGGCCTTCAGGGGCTCTCTGTTGTGCCCACTGCAAGCTAATGTCCTCAGTGGCCCTGTGGTTTGTTTTAGTGACTCTCAGCTTGTCTTCGAATAGAAATGAACACATGACTGTTCTCTGGGCTTCTGACAGCCTGTGCTGGCCTGTGACTTGGCAGCGATGGATGGCCCGTCTCACCAGGAAGCTAGGTCCATCTTTTACTAAAGGTGGTTTCCAGATGATGAATGGCTTTTTCACAAACGCAGAATTGTTGATTGTATTTACAAACAATCCATTTTTCACATTCCACTGGTCCTGCCCCAGCATCCTGAGACGCCTCACAGGTGATGTGTGGAGGGCTATTACCGCCCTGATTGAGGCTTCCTTGTGGCCTGTGGGGCGTCACTCCATTCACCACAGACCAGGGGCCGCACAGCAGCGCACCAAGCTCTCTCCCGGACTCATTCATTCATTCTTCGGTTGTGTTGTTTTGTGTAACTTCTGAATACAGGTGAATCTCAGACTCCAAACCCTTGATGTCCACAACCATAGACAAATAAACAGCTAGTTAAATTCTTTACCTCCGCGTTCTGAAAAACCAACAACTACAACAACAAAAAAAGCAACTGTAAGTACACAGCGCCAGCAGTGTCGAGCAACTGAGCCTTGAGAAGAGCTGGCACGAGTGCCACAGGCTGCATCCAGTCATCCCGCGTTTAGGGTCTGCATCTCTGTGACAAAATTCCCGAGTTCCCTAATGGTTTCAAAGGCTTCAGTCCAGGCAGCTGGCTCTGCTGCTTCTGGGCCTGTGGTGGAGGAAGCCCCCCCTCAGGGCCGCCAGGAGCAGAGCGAGGGGGCAGGTCCCAGATCCCCAGGCCCCTCCCAGTGACCCGCTTCCTCCCACGGGCCCCAGTGCTGGAGATTCCACCACCGCCCGCTGGCACAGGGGCCTTTGGGGGACTTTTCATATCCAAACTGTAGAGAGTTGAACCAAAAGACCCCAGAACCAAATTCTTCAGCACCCACTGGAGAAGGGGTAGTCACCAAAGTGGCCCCACCCAGGCCAGGGGCTGTTCTACCATTAGCTGCGCCCTCCAGATTGCTCCGTCTGACCACCTCCTCCCGATGCGTGTTTGGCTCTGTGGTGGCGTCCCCAAGGTTGGTCCAGACTGGGAGATGGCCCAGGCCATGCAGAAGGAGCCAGATGCGGCTGGGAATGCCAGCTGCAGTCCCCACACTGCCAGCCCCGTGCCTCTCGGGCACGCTGCAGAGTCTGTCAGGGCATCTGTGTCTTCACCTTGGACATAGGGAAGCCACAGAGGAGCCCATTTCTTCCCAACTCGAAAATCCGCACGTCTCCAGTAGTACGGAGACGCACAGGCTGGGTGTGGCCCATGCGTTCTGAACAGGAGCAGAGGGCAGCTCCAGCCCGCTGGCCACCTCCTGTCTGCAAGAAGCTCGCAACAGCCGTGTCCACTGCGGCCCACGAGCTCTTCACACCAAGTCCTCCGCGTCCCCCTTCCTTTCCTTCATGTGTATGTTTTTTTTACCTTCAAAAGTATAATCATGCACCATTCCCGGGACAGCCCAACACCACCACAGTACGTAAAGGAAGTAGGGCCTCCCTACTAGCCGCTTGAGGGGCAGAGGTCACAGACTGCTGGGGCTGTGCTCTGTCCACATGCAGACGGGGTGTTGGAGGCCCGCTATCCTCCTCCTCAGACGGGCTGTTGGAGGCCCGCTGTCCTCCTCCTCAGACGGGGTGTTGGAGGCCCGCTGTCCTCCTCCTCAGACGGGGTGTTGGAGGCCCGCTGTCCTCCTCCTCAGACGGGGTGTTGGAGGCCCGCTGTCCTCCTC
>CM053400.1:181239041-181282139 GCA_028644305.1 Xerus rutilus
TTGGAGGCCCCGCTGTCCTCCTCCTCAGACGGGGTGTTGGAGGCCCCGCTGTCCTCCTCAGACGGGGTGTTGGAGGCCCGCTGTCCTCCTCCTCAGACGGGGTGTTGGAGGCCCGCTGTCCTCCTCCTCAGACGGGGTGTTGGAGGCCCGCTGTCCTCCTCAGACAGTGGGAGGAGTGGAGGCCCCCCAGTGGGGTGGAGGCCCCCACTCTCCTCCTCCTCCTCAGATGGGGTGTTGGAGGGGCCCAGTGGCCTCCTCCTCAGATACCGCAGAGACTCTCCACGCATTGTCCTGGCTTGTCTTCCTCGGTTGACTTGGCAGGCGGGCTTCACCCTCTAGCCGGCCACACTAAGCTGTCATCACAGAGGAAAGGGTGCACCCACAGCATGGCAGTGCCCGTGCCCCCTGTCTCTGCTGTGTGAAGGACCCCTGGGATGTGTCCCCAGGTTTTGATTCCGTCTGGTTTTGTGTTTGCTATTATTTCTGACGTTGAAACGTGGGCCCCTGAAGCACAGGTGCAGAGCCCACCTGTCGATGGCTTCTTCCGGGCTTCTCCCCACCCACCCAGCAGGGCCTGGGGCTTCCCCCTCCCTGCCGGCACTGCGAGCTCGCTCCTCCAGGCGTGTGAGCCTGCACTGACTAGCGCAGGTTCCCCCGAGGGCTTGGGCAGCTTGCTCAACTCCTCTGCAAGAGGCTGTTAATGGACGTGCGTGGCTTGCATCCATCTCTTACCGAACTGTTTGTTGGTGGCCCAGCAGGATGTCAGCCGTGGGTTCCCAGATGCACACTGCACTGACATGCCTCTAGCAGAGGCTGGAAGGCTGGACACCTTCCCCAGAGTTGGCCATGGCGCCATCTGCAGGAGACTTGGGGACGCCAAGCCACAGGCTTCTGGCCGCAGCAGCATTTGTGGTGTGGACTCCAGGTCCCACTGGCTGGAGCACAGCCTGGTGGGCTCTGGGTCCTCACAACTGCCCACTCTTCCAGCCCTTTCTGTGTCTTGTGCCAATTCCCATGTTCAGACCCCTCCTTTTGGCTGGGGATGTAGCTCGGTTGGTGCTCACCTCACATGCACAAGGCCCTGGGCTCAACCCCCAGCACCCCCCACACACAAAAGACCCCTCCTTTTGAAGTCCCTGGGGTGGGGTCTGCTCTGTGGGCTGGACATACATTGGTGTATATACTTAGCCATTTTTTCCTGAAGTTTTCTTTGACTACTTTAGAATCCATTTTAGAGGCTTTTTTCTATTTGGGTATTAACTCATTTGTCACATGTCATGGTTTTTCTCCCTTTTTTTCTGATGACTTTTGCTAAACAGGAACATTAAATTTCATGTCATAAAATCTTTAAATATTTTCCTTTACGCTACCTGGATTTTCTGTTTCAATATAAAATTTGATTTAACGCTGAGGTTAAAAAAATTATCTCCTATTTCTTCTAACATTTCTAATCATTTGATTATCTGCTCCGAAATCTTTAAGCCATTTTTAGGGAAAGTTGACATTTTCATATATTTTTTTAAATACGTTTGCTTTGATATTTATTTTTATGGGTGCTGAGGATCAAGCCTGGGGCCTCACCCGTGCTAGCCCTCTAGCACAGAGCCACAATTCCCAAGATCTATAGTTATGTCCAGCCAGTCAAACCTGGTTTTAAGTTTCTCCGTGAAATTAAATCCACTGCAGAGCGGGGGATGAGGCTTAGTGGTAAGGAGCTTGCGGAGCAAGCTTAAGGCCCAGGGTCTGACCCCCGCAGCACACGCATGCAGACTCACCTCCTAGAGCATGAACATTTCTACTCTGTCTTCCTAGAAGTCTAGTAGACTTGCCACCCTTGTGGATGAAATATCCCCTCTTCCATTTCTAGTTGGTTTTTTTGTTTTGTTTTGTTTTGGGGGGGGTTGGTACTGGAGATTGAACTCAGGGGCCCTCGACCACTGAGCCACAGCCCCAGCCCTATTTTGTGTTTTATGTAGAGACAGGGTCTCACTGAGTTGCTTAGCGCCTCGCCATTGCTGAGGCTGGCCTTGAACTGGCAATTCTCCTGTCTCAGCCTCCCTAAGTGCTGGGATCACAGGCTTGAGCTACCGCGCCCGGCTTCTAGTTTTTTTAAGCAATTGCTCCATATATCATGCAGCATCAGTCAGTTTGGGCTGCCATAGCAGAGTAGCACAGGCTGGGCATCAGGACTTTGTTTTCTAGAGCTGAAAAGTTCAAGATGACCTTTCAGTTCAGTTCCCACCGAGGGCCCCTCAGGTTTGTAGATAGCGGCCTCTCACTGTGGCTTCTCCTGGGGCAGAGAGCGCTCCCTGGTGTCTCTCACCAGGCCCTAGCTTTGCTGTAGCAGGGCACCATGCTTGGCACCTCCTCTAACCCTCACTGTCCCCAAGGCCCTGTCTCCAACAGCATCCCACAGGGTAGGGATTCAGCATGCCATTGGGGCTAGGCACCAACATTCAGTCCAAACATGCCGTCAGCTGAAAACTACCTACCTCAACATATTCTCTACTTAGTTGTAAAAGTTCTTTGGTTGAGTTTCTTTCTTTTTTTTTTTTTAGCTGTAGATGGACACAATGTCTTTATTTTATTGCTTTGTATGTGGTGCTAAGGATGGAACCCAGGGCCTCACGCATGCAAGGCAAGCGCTCTACCGCTGAGCTACAATCCCAGCCCTGGTTGAGTTTCTTAAGGTCACAAAATCGTCACCTGAGCATAAAGAGACCGTGCCTCCTCCCTTCCAGTACTTGGCTTCCTGTGTTACTTCCTTCACTAGGAGCTACAGAAAAACTCCAGGGGAAAGTGGAGGTGGGTCCACGCCTCTGTCCTGACCTAACAGCCGTGGTCTTAAGGGCTCAGCACACAAACAGTCCTACCTGTGTCTGACATATTGTTTGTAACCAACATGGCTGCTTTACCCCACTCAAGGTGAACTAAGGAGAATCTTTTTCCCCCAACAGGGTATCAAGGAGGGACAGGTTCAGATGTGGTCCCAGCAGCCTCTTTTGTCACCCCCAAAATGTCCTCAGACAGCTGCATGGCTCTTGGGGTGAGCTTGGTCATGAGAATGCCCAGGGAAGAAGACAGTTTTCCTCTGCAGACTCTCCTAAGCCGGAAGAACCTCTCCCAGGAGGCCAAGGACCCCCCCTCCTGCCAGGCCTGCACAAGGAGCCATGGCTGTAGACCCATCACTGCCAAAGGCGAGGGACTGAGCAACAGCCGTGGTGCTCAGCCAGTGTGGATCTTAAGTGTCCCCAAAGGCCCTTGTGGTAAAGCTTGGTCCCCAGCTTGAAGCTGCTGGAGGGTGGGGAGGACACCGAGAGGCAGGCCTGGGGGAGGGCTCCACCATGTACTCTCACTGTGATGTGCCACCACAGGCCCAAAGCCATGGGACCAGCTGGTCATGGGCTGAACCTTCCAAAACCATGAGCCAAAATAAGGGTTTTCTCTTTATACAATGATCATCTCAGGTATTTGTTACAGTGACAGAAACTAAGTCTGTCCTACTGACATTTGGGATGTCCTGGTATGCCTGGTCCTGCAGGACACTTAGTATGCCCCAGCTCTAACACAGGAGCCCCCCACATGGTTCTGATGCCCTCTGGTTAGTTGCTCCTGGTCTCCACCTTTTGGGGCTAGGCTTGGCCTGCCTTCCCTGAAGCAAGTGGCCTGAGGCGGTGGTCCCAGGGACCACGTGGGATTCAGTATAGACAGGGCCCCAACAGGGTCTGTAGCTTCTGCTCCTGGGTGACATGATTCTGCCTGCCCTCTCTTCCCCAGAGTCTGGCACCACAGTTGGGAAGGAGCATGGACGTCCATGCCTTCATGCTTGGAGTGTCTGAACAGCAGACAGAGCTCACCGTGCGCCCACCAGACTAGGCTCTTCCTCTGTGGTTGTAACAGGCTTCACTTGACGCTTTGACTACATCCCTTGTGGCTTTGAAACTTACATGATTTTTTCTTTTTCCCAATCTTCTTTTCCCTAAACTTCTCCTCCCTGGTCTTTTCCCCGATGTTCTCCTTCCTGATCTCTCCTCCCTGATCTCATTTTCTCTGAGTCACCTCTATAAAATCCCCCTGTTCCTGCGGATGGGCAGAATCACAGCCCTTGGGACAGGAGTCCTTGTGTTTCTCCTTTGCTAGCAAAAGCCATAAACCATCTTTTTCCTTTTTCTCAAAACTGTGTCCTCATTATTGGATTGGCTTCAGGGACAAGGACCGGGCTTTCGGCCACATGGTCACTGGCCTGTTCATGCTTTCTGTCAGCTTTGGTCGTGTGTTTGGGACAAAATCACTCACTGTCATCATCTTTTTCTTTTTTCCTTGGTGGTGCTGGGGGTGAACCCAGGGCCTCCCGCGCTACACGAGCCTCTGCCCCTGAGCCACACGCGGCCCTGTCTCACTACCTGCAAGTCCATTTCCCCTATTCCCTCAGTCTGTGGGTTTCTCCTTATAAGGAGCATTTGCCATGGACATGCCTGGACATGCTGGGATGCACTAAGCTGCTGGCCATAAGGAACAGCAGCCATTGGCATGCTCAGTCAGGCCTGCTTGCAATCAATAAGGGGCTGTACGGGGCACTAGCCATAGGCATGCTTAGCAATGACTGGTCACAACTGATAGGGAGCACAGCTCCATGGACATGCACAAAGAACATGTCCAGGTGCAATTACATCACTTCACTGGACATAACCAATGGACATTGACTTCCACTGAGTATAACCAATCACCAGCTCACACCACCAACTTGGAACTGTATTTAAACTGCTTGTCCTGCCACATGGGGGGCTTTGCTCCAAGGACATCAGTGAGACTGGCCGCCTTGCTGTCTATCCCTGGATCAGCTCCACCATTCCCGGACGTCCAGCCATCTGCTGAAGAGAACCACCAGACAAAGACAGCGTCTGCTCTTTGGCTAAGAGAAGTTGAGTGGCATCGGAGGTATTTTGGGGTTCATGGTTGCTCTAGGATAGTGTGAATTGCTTCTAAGGTTTAATTAGTGTGTATTGAATGTTAGTTAGGGTGCTCCAGCACACCCGACACTTTTTGCATTGTTTATACTTGATGATTGGTGTGACCGAAGACATGCTTGCATTTCAAGACAATCCGCCTGAGTAATTATTAATAGCGCCACTCACGACTCTGCTGTAGCCTGGCACCCTCTCACATGGCCTGTCTGTGTTTTCACTCTGGAGCCGCTATGCGTGGCCAGCCCAACCCCTTCTCATTTTCTTTCTGATAATAAAACTCCAAATGTGTGGGGACAGCAGTGTGCCCAGCTGGCACAGTGCATTCCTGACCTTCCCTGTAGCCACACGTGGCTGTGTGACAACATTCTGAGGGAATCTTGGGGATGTTTTGTTTCTCTTTGTGTGGGGGGAGGGAGTGCTAGGGACTGAACCTCCCAGGGGCATTTTACCACTGAGCACATCCTCAGCCCTAAAAGACCTGGACTGGTCTCAATTTGGGATCCTTCTGCTTCAGCCTCCTGAAACACGAAAATTACATGGCCACTGCATCTGGCCTTGCTTATCTTCTTGATGCTTCTTCCCTTCCCTGCCTCCAGCCCCAGGCAAAATTGTGCCTGGGCATGAGGCCTCTGCAGAGTGATCTAGGGGAACACAAGAAGCAACAGACTCCTGGCTGAGCTACTGGATCCAACTGCATGCAGTCAGAGGCAAATCCCCACCAACAAAATCTTTTTTCTCCAAGAAATGTACCAACTTTATCTAAATAATCAGCTATTTTGCTATTACTGATATCCACTTTTAATCTTCAGCCATTCACTTCTCTACTTTTTTGAATTGGTTAATTTATTGTGTGTGTATGTTTGTGTACATCCAAAAAACCCCACTAAGGTTACAGAATTTCCTTTGGCCACATTCCACAAATTTTATATAACACATTCACTTTCTAGTTCCGTTTCTAGCCTGTAGTTTGTTTCCACTTCCTTTGATTCAAGCCTTACTGAGAAACATCTCATTTCCAAATAGTTACATTTTAGTTTGGACTTTCTAACTGTGAATTTCTAGACAACCACTCTAAGAAACAAGCTTGTAACCATACTGTTGTCAAAGGAATACGTGTACAGTTTGATAAAGCAGATAGTTCTACAAGGCCTGCTTAGCAAAACAGCAGCCCTGCCCTCCTCCCCAGGGCTGACCCCTTGTAAACCCTTGGAGCTGATAGTTTGGTAATTAATCCCACAACTCTTCTCCTACTTTTGGAACTTGTTTTCACTACTGAGCTATACCCTCAGCTCTGGAGCAGTTTCTAAGGTAGGTATCACCTACTGACACAGCCCAGGCAGCGAAGCCTCCACCCCATCCTCTCCTAATAGAATCATGTTGTAGTTGTCCAGGTATCAATGCCCAGTGTTTATGTTATGAGGAGGAGGGGGCCAGGAGGCGCGAAGTGGCTGGCAGGGGCCTGATGAGAGGGATATTGCTGAGGGGGGCCGCTACAGATGGCCCAGCAGCCCAAGGAGCTTAGCTTACAGGATTTAGCACAGGGCCGGGTGTGTTCATTGGGGGTAGGGCCATAGAGATTGAGCCTGTGCTGGACAAAGGCAGATAGGGGCTAGGTGCGAGGGTCAGCACGAGGGGCTGGGACTTCAGAGGAATCTGACACAGAGATCTGTGGTCACTACCTGTGCCCTGGTCTTCCTGCCTGCAAAGGGCGTGTTCCCAGGAGAGGGAGCCCACGGGGCGCCTGGAGACTGATGAAAGGGCCCGAAGGAGGCACACTGCCCGGCGAGCCACGCAGGGAGCGCAGGTTCCGGAAAGTCCAGTGCTGCAAGCGGGAGGTCCCGCGGGCACGACGGTTCTGGTGTGTTCTGAAGGCAAGCCAGCGCTGCAGGCGGGCTCTGGAAGCGAGCGCTCTAGGAGGCCGCGCAGGAGGCGGTTCCGGAGGCACAGAGTCCGCCGCGCCGGGAGGGAACGCCGGCTTTGTTCAGGAACCGCGCGCGCACTGGTCCCAAGAGCCGCTAAAGCCCCACTGCGGACGTCTTCGGGTAGACCTCCGCGGTTCTCGTTGCCGGGGTGACAAGGGAGGCCCTGCAGTCCCCGCGGTCCGGATCTCGGTCGCTTCCCAACTTTTGCGCACGCTGAACGGCAGCCGCAGCGCCTGCGCACTGCGCTCGGCGCGCGGGTCGCGGTTGCCAGGGGTTACGGGATTCTCTGGACTCCTCGAGCGGGCGGGGCTGCCGCCTGGAGCCCGCCTCTCTTGCTCTGTGGTTGGTAGAAGTTGCTGTCCGTCGGAGCGGCGGCCACCGCCTATTGGTCAGCAACAAGTTTCGAGGCGGGGCCCACGCCCCGCCCAGCCGCGCCGGGCGGCCCCGCCCGCGAGGCGAGGACAGCAGGGGACCCTCGCGGGCGGCCCTCCCCGGCGCCGGAGGAATCTGTCGCTTGCAGCCTGGCGGGGCTGGCTTCCAGGCAGGTGGCGATGATCCTCGAGGAGAGGCCGGACGGCCAGGGCGCCGGCGAGGACAGCGCCCAGCTGCAGGCGGCCGCCAGCGTCCGCAAGGTGGGGCGCGGGAGAGGGCTGCAGGCCCCCGGCCTCCTGCCCTGCTCTGAGAGGCTCGGTCGGCGCGCGGCCTTCCAGGCAACCGGGCTGTACCGCTTGGGAAGCTGAATCCCTGAGCGGGCCAGAGCCTGCACCCCCTCTTCCTCTGGGGTCCTCTGCAGTCCCTGTTGGGGGTCCCAGAGGGAGAAAGGAGGTTTCTGGGAATCAGTGGGACCCGAGGTCCCGAACATCATTTTCCTGAAGCTAGGAACCCACTTCTTTGGCAGGTGTTGGCTCTGGTCAGTGACAGCTCCTGGTCACGCTCATTTTGTTTCTGGCGCCTGTAAAGCCTCCTTTCCTAACTTTGCTTGCTGCCCCGGCTCCGCAACAGGGTGTCCATTTGATGTAGCTTGAAGGAGCAGGTAGCTGAAGCCTGCTGGACCACAGACCGGGCAGTTTGCCCTCTCCTGGTTTCCCTGACCCTCTGCCCCTCCTGACTCGGTGCTGACTGTGCTGGGTTTCCAGAAGCCCTGGGGAAGTGGGGTCAGGGATGGAGAGCCATCCTGCCTGTGTCTTGCTCTGCAGCTCAAGCCTGGGTGTTCCTCGGGGGTCATTGAAGGGCAGCCCCAGCATTCATGTCGGGATTTGGGCACCCATGCCTTGCAACAAGGGCTTTCACACAGGACCTGCTAAGCAAAGTGGCTCCTATTGCTTGTCCCAGGCATCTACCATGGTGCTCTGCCCTCTTTCTAACCAGCATCAGACTACACATTGTCTCTTGCTGATTCTATTAAGCTTTTATGTGTCTGGGCTCAGGTCTCCTAGGGGAGGAGGGAAGGGAGGCCTCAGCCAGGACTTAAGCTGCAGGGAATTGGCCAGTGATGCTGACCAGTCCCCACGGAGCTCTCTCTCTCTTCCCACCCCTGGCATGCCAGGTGCCATAGCACGTAGCATGCACAGGAGAGAGAAGTGACCCTTCTCCCGTCCTCTGTGAACTCTCCCTGGCAGGGTCACCATGCTCACAGGTGGCCTTTGGAGGGAGTACATGTTGCTTTGTGTGGAAGGGATGTCTGGAGGGTTGTACAAACAGGCTGTGCCAGAGGCTCAGTGGACAGTTCTTCTCAGACTGTGGTTGTGGGCTGTGGCCAGGCCCTATCTTTGCCCTCTTGGCTGCCACCCCAGAAAGGGGTTTGGAAACCATCCCCAGTGGCTTCTCTGGCTGCTGTCTGTGTGCACATGCCCTGGGATGACCCAGCAGTCAGGGTTCCAGAGGGACCTGTGGGAGGTGGCCTTGCAGCCCCAGCCCTGCTCAGGCAGCCCTAAGTCACACTGCACAGTTTTCCCGGTGCCTGCTGCTGGGCGGGAGTGAGGCCCTGATTCCCCAGCTGGCCCCTAACCAGCCATCCTACTCCATCAGGTAGGGCAGGACTGGTCAGCTTGTGTGAAAGCCATGCCCGGGTCTGGGGCCCCATGGACAGGTCTGCATGACTTGGACATGCCCAGTACTTCTCAGGCTGTAAGTGGCAGGCTGTGGCCGGGCCCTACCTTTGCCCCCTCTTGGCTGCCACCCCAGAAAGGACTTGGCCCTCAGTGTACCCACTTGAAGAGCCAGTCACCTGAAGGCTGGCCTAAGGGCTGCAGGGGTTCTGCAGCACCCAGACCTGAGTGCCAGCCTCCTCCGGGGGCGGACCACAGGCAGGCACCACCGACTGGCCAGATGACAAGGTGCCACTAGGCCAAGCCCCATGGTTTCCTGGGGAGGTCAAGGGGCTGAGGGTTCTCAGCAGGGCAATGGGAGAGATGAGAGAGGACTGAGGACTTGGGACACAGAGCAGCAGAGCAGGCAGGCAGGGAGGGCAGGGCCTCTTGTCTGGTCTCTAGTGCACCAGACAGGTTCATTCAAGGCCACCCTCCCCACCTTCCAGGTGCTTGTCACAAACATGGGTCCCAGGCTCAGCCCAGTTAGGTTAAGACCTAAGAGTGGGGCATGTGGGATGGCGTCCAGGTGGATATCAACGGAGCAGTGTCCTGAGGACACACGCCCTAAACCGTAGGCGGCATATATGCCACTCTGGTCCATCTAGCACATGTCGCCACTGTGTTCTAGTGACCCCTTTGCCCCAGTGTCCACTGGACCTTATGCCCCACTTGGGGACAGGGGTGGCAGGACTGGTGGATTCTGAGTGTCCCCATCCTCTAGGGGTGGGGCTCCCTGAGGTGGCTGAGGGTTCTCAGGCAGGGTGCTCAGGGGTCTGGCACTGGGGGAAGAAGCTTACTGTCAGGGATAGGGGTCTCTCTCAGGGAGCTGGCCCAGCTGGAGGCCCTGGGAAAAGGCATAGGGCCCCTGCTCTGTTTGCCCTTTCTAGGCCTGTGCCGGGCCCAGCGTCTCCTCCCTTTTGCTGGTCCCAGGGACAGCCCAGACGGGCCAACTCACACCAGGCCTTTGGTTTCCTTGGTGGAGTGGGGGTGGTTTCTGTTCCCCAACCCTTTCCACACAGACCATTCCCAGGCCCTGCCCTGCCTGGTGCAGCCCTCTGGGGATATCAAAGTCCACTCAGGTTCACTCTGCTGGAGAGAGCCACGAATAGTCACAGTGGGGATCATGGCACAAGGGAGGGTTAGGTGGCCTTTGTTTCCACAGGGTGAGGACTGGTCACCGTGTTTGTTCCCCTCCCCCCTGGGCATATCCCTCAGCTCAGTGTGGAAAACTGGGTGTGGGGCCACCAGCTTCCAGAGTCCACTCAGCCCTGAGACCCAGCTCTGGCCTGCTTGTCCCTCTCCTCCCTACATAGGTTGGAAGACTGTCTTGGCCTCCTGGAGGGGACACTAAGGATAGAAAGGCCAAGAAGGACCCAGCACCTGGGGATAGTGCCTTCAGGACCCAGAGTGGCCTGGCTGGAAAGTTCCTCCGTGGGTCAGGGGCTGCCGTGCAGACGAGGGCCACCCTGCTGAGCTGAGGCCACTGCCCAGCTCTCAGAGCCTGCTGGAGCCTCGCAGTGGGACATTGGGAACAAGGGGTGTATATCTTCAGCAGTGGCCCACCTCCCCCTGACTCAGCCCCATAGCAGGGAGGCTGCTGCCATGACCTCCGTTTACCCTGCAGGGCAGGCAGGGGCTGCTGGGAAAGAATCACAGGCCCTGAACAACAACCCCTGGGCAGTGGCATGGAGGGAAGCCCCTGCCTGCTCCGCCCCTTCCCCATCTGCAGTGCTGGTTGCCCAGGTCCCCAGTGGGAGGTGTTCCAGCTGCTGCTTTTCCAGCCTGGTTTGTTGGGGTGAGTTGCCTCTCCCTGGTCACCCAAGGACTACTTGGGAGCCTCCTGCCTTCAAGCCCAGCCCAGGTGCCCCTCCTACAGGAAGTCTTCACTGATTGGCCCCTCTTGAGAAGCTGGCTCTAGAGGGCTGAAGCCAAGGTGACCATGTGCAGGGAGCCTCCTCCGTGCCAAGACATGAGGTCTTCCTTAGGGAGCACTCTTCAAGGGACTGGGGTAAGGGTGGGCCCTGGAGGGTCTGAGTCTATCCTAGAGTGACAGTGAGGCTCACTTCTTTGAATGTGTGGCCAGCATCAGCACTACACAGACTAAGGCCCCCTCCTGTTTGCACTGTCAGGACAGGGTCCTGCTGGGCTCTGTGGCCTCCTCCCTATTCTGTGCCCAAGAAAGGAGGCTTCTGAGAAGTCCTCAGCAGCCCCTGGATGGTGAGTGACCCAGGCCAGCAAGGCCCCTAGGTGACTCAGGAGGGGACTCTGACCCCCGTATCCCCACTCCCTGGCAGGCTGGGAGGAAGCCTGTGGCCAGAGAGGAGTGTCAGGAGTGACCCAGGTCACTTCCCTCCTGTCACCTGAGGGAACCTGCATTCCACTGGGGCTGGCAGAGGGACACTGGGACCCAGCATCTTGCTGTCCACCCTGCAGTTCTGTGCACTAGCCACCCACATAGTGTAGGCCCACAGCCTGTGGCCGAGGTGTCCGTAGCTGCCTGGTGCCTGTGGTCACGCCACCCTGCAGGCCCTGGAGCCATGCTCCATCAGGTCCCCAGGCTTCAGGGCTGGGCCTCTTGTTAAAGCTGCTTGTGAGGCTGGGATTGTATCTCAGTGGTAAAGCGCTTGCCTCGCGTGCGGGAGGCACTGGGTTCGATCCTCAGCACCACATAAAAATAAATAAATAAAATAAAGGTATTAAAAAAAAAAAGCTACTCACCTGGGCCTTTGTGGTGGGCCCAGTGGAAAGGTGGCCCAGCCCTCAAGGTGGGCTGCGCTCCCTGCGTGGATGGCCAGAGGTCCCCAAGGAGCAAGAAGAGGGGTCCAGTGAGAACAGTTAGGGAGGGCTTCCTGGTAGGGCTTTGCACCCTGCCTTGAAAGGTGCACGGGGACTTGGGGAGCAGCTCTAAGGAAGAGTGCCTGCCTGGCCCTCGGGAGGCCCAGGGTCGATCCCCAGCCCTGAAAAAACCACGATCTCCACAGTGCACTGGTAGCCCTGGGGTCTCTGCTGAGGCGGAAAGAACACTCGAGCCCAGGAGCTCAAGGAGCTCAAGACCAGTGGGCAACATAGCGAGACCCCATCAAATGGAAAAGATGGGCATGGGGGCTGATGTGAGGGGTGCTGTGCAGGGAAGCCACTTGATGTGTGGCCCAGTTAGCTGAGGTGGGCATCTGTGAGTCCTTGAGGGGAGAACCTCGTGTTGCTCCAGCCCCACCTCTGGGAGAATGCCCAGGCTCTGGCCTCTGGTGACTGCCCCCTTCCCTGAGCACTGGCCAAGGTCCTCTGAGCTGACAAGCCAGCCTGTGGGGGCTCTGTGGGGCTGGGCATGACCCCCCACCTCTCTGCAGGGCTCTAACCCGATGGCACAGACTCAGCACGGCTGGCTGCAGAGCCACAGGGCTCGGATAAACCAGCAGATCAGCAAGGAGCTGCGGATGCGGACAGGTGCCGAGAACCTCTACAGGTGAGCACCTGCCGCTCCCATCCCTGGGGGAGCTGAGGGCCCACCCTGGGCCACAGGGTGAGGGTGGTAACCCGGGTAGCTCTCTGCCTGTAGTCAGTCCAGAAGAGAGACGCGAGCAGGTGGCCTTGTCACAGGCTTGATCTGGGTCCCAACAGCCAGGCAGTACACTTGACTGCTCAGCCAGAATCCCCAGACAAAGCAGGCCCAGCCCTCACCTCTGTGGGCTCCTTGTGCCGGGGCCCAGACGCTGACAGCTTCTGACTTCCCCTGACCTCCTCAGAGCCACCAGCAACAATCGAGTCAAAGAGACAGTCGCCCTGGAGCTGAGCTATGTCAACTCCAACCTGCAGCTGCTGAAGGAGGAGCTGGAAGGGCTCAGCAGTGGCCCAGACGTGCACCGGCCTGAGGGGTGCGACATGCGGCCTGGCCGTACACACCTGCACGGGCAGGGGGGCTGCATGGGCGCGGGGCCTACGGGACTGGACTCCAGGCTGCTGCAACAGTAGGTCCCAGCCAATGCTTCTGGTTCTAGCGAAGGTGTCACTGTCCCCATGATCCCTCTGGGCCTAAAGGAGACCAAGGAGTTGGACTGGGCTACGCCCTTGAAGGTAAGCACTGACTACAACTTCTGAGTGAAAACCCTGCCATGGTCCAGCTATCTCATGGAACAGATGAGGAAACTGAGGGCCAGAGGGTGGGAGGCCTGACTCGGGACCACCAGGGACCCAGCATACCTATCCTGGGCAGGCCTCCTGCTGAGCTGGGACCCTGCAGGGACCTGGGCTCTCCTGAGGAGGGTTCCTTGGCTCAGGGATGCCACCCACCCAACTGGCACCTGTGCTATGGAAGCCCCAGCTACCCAGTGTTTTGGGAGGTGCAGACCCCAAAACAGGACATTGTCCCATCTGCCACTGCCTGGCAGGGCCCCAAGGGAAAATGAGTTGACCTTGTGCCTTAGTGTCTAAGTCTAAGGTGGTACCTTCCTCTTGGGATTGCCATGGGATTAATGAGGGAATTTGTGTAAAACTAGCACCAACAAGAATCCACCATTTTCATGGTGGTGTGGAGAACTCCAGGGGCAGACGCAGCAAACCACCCCTGCTGGCCAGGCCCTAGGCCTCACTGAGCCTTCTGCTAAAGGGCTCCAGGGCCCTGGACCCAGACGAGCAGCTGGCCTGCTCTGCTGGGCCCGTCCCCTCCCCAGGGTAGGCTGCCAAGCATGGGGTGCCCCAGAGGCCAACACCTGTCCTTTCATCAGGAGCTGATTTCAGGGCACTTTGGAGAGGACGGCGCCTCCTATGAGGCGGAGATCAGGGAGCTGGAGGATCTGCGGCAGGTGGGTGGCTGCACCCACCCCAACCCTCTGTCCTGCAGCGCTGAGACAGCTGGGGACACTAGCTTGGAAGTGGAGTCCAGTGTAGCCCCAGGCAGCAGGAGGCCCACTTCTTGGGAGGACTCAGGGAGACGAACACACCTAGTGTGTATGGAAGGGCCCAGGGCCCACAGCCGGCCAAGGGGTACTCTATTCCTGTCCCCTCCTCAGAGCCCTGCCTGCCCTCTGGACTCAGGCTGCCTCACCTGGTGCCCATGGTCCCCTGGGCAGCATGTGCTTCCGCAGGCTGATGCCCAGGGGGGTTCCAGGGCGGTGTGGTGGGGTAGGTGCTGGGCGGTGGGCCCAGCCAGCTCCTGCCCGGCAGGCCATGCGGACCCCCACCCGAGACGAGGCGGGCCTGAAGCTGCTCGCAGCCTACTACCGCCAGCTCTGCTTCCTGGAGGGACGCTTTTTCAGCCCTGCCCGGAGCCTCGGGCTGATCTTCCACTGGTAGGGGACTGGCATGGTGGGGTACCCTGGGGAGGGAGCCTGTTTGCCATGAGAAGTGCGCCCAGTCTGGCCCCTCCACAGGTACGACTCGCTCACGGGGGTCCCAGCACGGCAGAGGGCCCTGGCTTTTGAGAAGGGCAGCGTGCTGTTCAACATTGGCGCCCTCCACACACAGATTGGGGCACACCAGGACCGCTCCTGCGCTGAGGGCACCAGGCGGGCTGCTCAGGCCTTCCAGCTGGCTGCTGGTGAGCACAGCCTGGACCCTGCAGAGAGTCCACATCCGCCTTCCTGGGCAGGAGCCGAGGGCAGGTGGGACACACTGGCCCTCCCTGGGCCCCTGCCATGTGAGTACCCACTCTGCCCACAGGGGCCTTCAGCCTTCTGAGGGAGAACTTCTCCCAGGCACCAAGCCCAGACATGAGCACCAGCTCTCTCTCCACGCTGGAGCAGCTCATGGCCGCCCAGGCCCAGGAGTGTGTCTTCGAAGGCCTTTCACTGCCAGCCCTGGCCATCCCCGACGACTGCCTGGCTCAGCTGCGCCTGGCTCAGGAGGCCTCCCAGGTGAGGCCAGTGAGCCCTGCTCAGGACCCTCACAGCCTGGTCCTCGGAGGGCAGGAGGCCTGGTCCAGGCCCTGGGAGAGTAAGGAGTTGGCAGGGCAGGGACAACAGGTCAGGGAGGCCAGGTCACGCCAGCACGAGCAGAGACCAGGTGCCCTCGCCTCCTGCTTTACGTATGGATCCCCAAAGCCAATGCTGCCTGGTTCATAGGGTCTCAAGTCCCTGCCTCAGGGGACAGCATGATGAGAGCAGGAACTGGGGACCCTGAGCTCCCAGGGTGTGGAGAGGCAGGAAGCTCCGGCTGGCTGCATGGAGCCCAGCTAGCTGTGTCTCTTGAGCTCCACGGACCGTCAAGGAGGGCAGAGGCTCCACTATGCCCACAAATCTGCTGGCAGGTGGCCGCTGAGTACAGGCTTGTGCACCGGGCCATGGCCCAGCCACCCATTCAGGCCTGCGTGCCCGCCTCCTGGACCACGCTGGTGCATGTCAAGGTGGAACACTTCCACGCCCTGGCCCACTATCATGCAGCCACGGCCCTCTGCACCAGCTCCCGTGAGTACCCGCCCCTGTGCCTGCACGCCTGCCCAGGCGCTGCTCAGAGCTCACAGCCTCTCTGATCCCCAGTGGCCGCTGAAGGAGAGCTCCCCCCATATGAGCAGGTCTTCTGGCCCCCCACCCCTGGCCAGCCCCACCGCCCCACGCTGCCCCAGCAGCCCGAGGAGCGCAGGAAGCTTGGTGAGGCACAGAGGGATCTACTACTCAGGCTCTGGGCCAGCTGCCGCAGGGCGCTCCACCCCCACCTGCCCCCAGTCCTGCCCCTGGTGGGTAGCTGTGGAGAACGGGCCCTCAGCAGTGCGGGGCGGCCCTGGTCGGGGGGCATGCCCTGGGGGAAGCTCTGTCCAGCCCTGCTCTGTGCATCTCCTGACCCATGTAGCCCACACCCTGCCTGCAACATCGTGAGGGCAGGGGGCAGGGTTAGCCTCCAAGGGCCAGCAAGCTGGCCATCAGCATGTGACAGTGCTGTGCTCTGTGTGCAGCCAAGGCCCACCTGAAGCGTGCCATTCTGGGCCAGGAGGAGGCACTGCGGCTGCACGCGCTGTGCCGGGTCCTGCGCAAAGTGGACCTGCTGCAGACCGTGGTGGCCCAGGCGCTGAGGTGCTCGCTGGCCAAGTACTCGGAGCTTGAGCGTGAGGACGACTTCGAGGCCACCGAGGCCCCAGACATCCAGCGTGAGCAGCCTGGGCCTGTCAGACGGGTGTGCCCCACCAGGGCGAGGCCTCCGTCCTGCCACAGGAAGGTGGCTGAGCCCTGCAGTGGCCATCAGAGATGCAGTCTCCAAGGTCACGTGCCAGGACCTCAGGGGCCAGTGAGGGTGGGAACTCCAGCTGGACCAAGGCACTGTTCTCTCCCCTTCTACCCTTTTCCCTCCTGACTGCTGCCCAGGGAGAGCCCACGGTCAGAAAGTGACAGCTGGGCTTCCCGGAGGGAGCCCTGGAACAGGTGGAGGGGCGTGTGCTCAGGTACCAGGGCAGCTCCACCCTCCAGCTGCCAGGAGGGCCCACGTGCACCTGGGGTCACCCCTCCTCTGGGGTTGAGTCATGTCCCCCGGGTGGAACAGGGCGTCTGCGGGCCCCTGAGCCTTGGGCTCAGCTCTGCTCCTCCTCTTCTTCCCACCCCACCAGCTAAGACCCACCAGAAGCCAGAGGTCAGGACGCCCAGCCTGTCCTTGGTGAAAGTGGCTGACATCTTTCACCGTCTGGTGAGCACGGTGCCCCCGCCCCCCTCCCAGCACAGCAGAGGTGGTGTCAGGCCTGCCCTGTGCCCACTGGCAGGAGCCTCCAGTGGTTCCTGGGTGGTGGCCCCACCCTGCCCTTCCTGCCAGTACCTCCCTCGTTCCTGTCCTGAGATGTACAGGTGCTGAACAGGCAGGGCCCCTCAGACTGCAGCCCAGCCAGGCCTCTGACCCCTGCCTCCTCTAGGGACCCCCGTCTGTGTTCTCAGCCAAGAATCGATGGCAACTGGTGGGGCCCATCCACCTGACCCGAGGAGAGGGCGGCTTCGGCCTCACGCTTCGGGGAGACTCCCCTGTCCTTATTGCTGCTGTCGTTCCTGGGGGGCAGGCTGCGGTAAGGGCCCCGCTGGCCTTTGAGGCAAGTCCCAGGACGCCAGCCAAGGCACGCGGTGGCGCCTCACTGGTCTGCATCCCTGCAGGCAGCTGGCCTCCAGCAGGGCGACTACGTGGTGTCAGTGAACGGGCAGCCGTGCAAGTGGTGGAGGCGCGCAGATGTGGTGGCGCAGCTGAGGGAGGCGGGTGAGGCGGGCGTGAGCCTGCAGGTGGCGTCCCCGCTGCCCAGGTGGGAGCCATGCAGCACGGTGAGCCCTGGGGCCCTGTGGGTGGGCCCCTACCTCCTTGCCCTACCCTGGGTCTGGACCTTCCCTGGGTGCTCAAGAGGCCTCTGAGAGGAATGGTGGGCAGTGGCCCTCACTGGAGTGGCCTGGGCATAGGCTGCTGCACCACCGGGCAGCTGGGCTCCTCCCCAGGAAGCCCCAGCCACCTCAGCAGGACTAAAGGCTTCCAGCTGGACTCATCCCAGAGGTTACATACACCTGATGAGGCAGCCCCAGGACTGAGCGACAAGCAGCAAATGGAACAGAGCCCCTGGATGTGTCCCCAGTTAGCCACCGGCAGGGCAGGTGGCAACTGACCACATCTCTCTCTCTCACATCTCCTGACTGCAGGGGCACCACCAGCCAGCTCTGCTGGGGCCAGAGAGGCTTCCAAGGAGCCAGAGAGAGTGTGATTTCCAGACGCCAGCACCCACACGTGCCAGGCCCCGGTCCCTCCTTGTCTGGAGTCGCAAGGCCAAGCAGAGCAAGACCCAGGGCTGCCCCCCACCCTGCACCGGTGGGGACTGTGGCACCTGTCCCTGAGCCAGGCATGCCCCTGCACCCTCCATGTGCCCAGCGTGTCTGTGAGGACTGAAGGTGGCCCAAGCATTCTGTTCCTCGCCCTCAGGGACCTTCAGGCTGTGCCTGCCCTGCTCAGAGCCAGAGCTACCTATTAAAGCCTCTGGTTAGAGCAGCCAGATCTGAGCCCAGTGCTGCCACGGCCACCTTACCAAGGGGAAGCCTCCCAGTGCTCTTTGGGCACAGTTCTCATACGAGCCACTGCTCCAAGGGCAGCCAGGGGTCTCTCCGTGATGAGGCCCCCTCAGGCTCTGGGCTGGGCTTTGCTCCGCAGCGTCCCCTGGCCCCAGGCCATCCCATCCATGTCCTCAGAGCCCCGTCCACCCTGGCTGCAGCCTCACCTCCAGCTGCCCTGGGCTCTGAACCTCAGGGCTCAGCCCTGCAAAGGCCGAGCTTCTGCCTCGTGTGTGGTTCCACTCTGGGAACCCTTGGACTGTCCCCACCCCAGCTGGACAGAGCTAAGCTCCCTCACCAATCAGCTGCTCTCGGTGTAGGGTCCTGGCCCTTGCTGCTGCCCAGGGAGCACTGGCAATGAGACTGCAGCCGAGCTCCCTGGCCATCGGCAAGAGCACTGATCCCCAGGTCCCGTGGAAGGGTGGGCTCGGGACCGGAGCCCCAAGTAGGGGAGGTGAGAAGTGGAGCAGGGGCAGAGGCCACGAGGGGCCCTTCCACCAAGGGTCTGGGGGTTGAGGACTGGACCCTGGTCACTGGTGTTATTCCCCAAGGCCACCAGGGGGCAGCCGCCACCCACTCACAGCCACAGGAGGCAGTGGATCTCCAGGCAGGGGAGTGTCTGGGGAACAGACCCAGGAAAGCAGGGCAGCCCCCCACCACCACCACTGCCCTTTTGTGCAGCCCCTTCTGAGCGTCCCGGGTGAGCAGTCCACTCTGCACTCTGGCTCTGGTTCCATGGTCCTGGGCCCTGCTCTCCATTACTTCAGCACTGGTGGCCAGGTCCCAAGCGTGGGCACAAGTGTCTGAGTGGAGTGGGGGGATGTGGGCGAGTGGGGGGAGCGAGGGTGTGTGAATGTCGGGGTGAGTGTGGGGCGAGTGTGTCTGGAAGCCCTGAACACAGAGGCGCCCTCTTCCAAAGCAGAAGGGCAGGACTCCTTGGCCTGTGGGAGCTGGGGTGGGGGTCCCAGGGCGTCCCCGCCACCACGACCCACCTGGGAGAATCTCTGTCAGCAGAACAGGCTGAGGTCACACAGGTCTTCTCAGCAAGTATTAATTTGATTAATAAAACCATCAAGAAGGCCATTACCTGATAATCGGGGGCGACAGGTGGGCCAGCCCTGTCCCTGAGGACCCCCACCCTGCCTCCTGTGGCTTGTCCAGACCTGAAGGGGGTGGGGGCCAGGCCTGCCACCTGCCTCCTTTGGAGCTGGCTCTGGGCCACCAGGTTGGCAGGGAGGGCTCTCCCCACCAGGTGCGGACCACCTGGTGCACACCCTCCCTGCTCTGCGGGCCCCTCGCCCAGCCTGGGCCTTTGTCCCTGGCCCCCTGCGGCTGTGCCTTCTACCTGGAAGGCCTGTGGCCCACACTGCAGGCTGTCCCTTGGGCTGCCTGTGCTGCCTCCTGTCTGCGGCGGGGGCTCCCTGTGGGAGCCAGACCCACCAGGAACAGCTCCCGGTGCCTTGCCACCCACCTCTGGGTGGGTCCTCATGGCCCTGAAGGGCAAAGCAAGGGAGCCGGGAGCCTGGGGACCCTGGGCAGGCTGGTGGTGGCTGAGATCCAGGGCTGGGAGCTCGGGGGTTGGGGTCCCTGAACCAAGACCTCTGGCTGGGCAGGGCTGGGCAGAGGGGAGCCCACTCCTCCCCTTGCACTTGAGGCACTCTACAGGCAGAGGAAGTCCTCTTCCAGCTGGGAACATAGGTGCCACCCAAGGTCTGCACAGTTGTGGCCACTGTGAGGGCCAGAGAAGCCATAGGTCTGAGAGGGCCCTGACCCCTGTCCTCACCCACACGGCAGTGGCAGCCGCCCAGGGCATACTGGGCTGGAATGCACGGTCCAGCCTCCCAGGTGACGCCCACCCTCCCTGCCGCTGGCTGGCTCCAGGAGGCTCCAGGGACCAGGCCCGTAGGAGAACCCACCGTGTGTCCCCACCAGCCCACTGTGCCCCACAGGGAACAGCGCTCCAGCCCTGGCGCGGCAGGCAGTGCTCCGGGCAACCATCCCCACACTGACCAAGCAGACAGCAGCCCCAGGTGGCACAGGAGGCCCTGGAATGTGCTGCTGTCCAGGCTGGGAGGGCCTGCCTGGCTGAGGCCTTCCCAAGTGGGCATCAGCTGCCCTGACAGTGAGCTGGGTGAGGATGGCCATGCATGTGCCTGGCTGTCCCTCCACCCTGACGCCTGTCCACCTGCTGCCCACATGGCTTCTGCCCGTTCCAGTCTCCAGGAGCAGGTTGGTGTCCCTCCTGGGGCAGCTTCGCCTGGCTACACCCCATTTCCAGGAGTTGAGCCCCCAGATCCTGGCCCAGCCATGTCACCATTTGTCACTACAGGTCAGAGGGCCCCATGGGTCATGGGCAGGTACCACACTTCAAGGTATTCAAGGTAGTCAAGGCCTATGAGTACCTGCGAAGGATGTGCCCACGTCCCACACCTGCCACCTGGGAGTAGGGGCTCTGCCTAGGAACTGTTGGGTGGCAGCAAGGGGCTCTGCCTCTCCTCCTGGTGCCCACGCAGAACCAGGGCCATGGAGGATGGGGAGATGTGGGTCACACATGCATGGCATGGCCGCGTGCACACCCGGGCCCTTGGTGAGCAGGGACGCTTCGTCCTCGGAGTGGCTCCCTGGGCGGGAGGTCGAGGTGAGCGTGCGGGTCCTTTTTGCTTTGCCAACAGAAAACTGCCGAGAGGGAAAGGCAAACTCTGCTTTGCTTGGTCAGCAGTGAGCGCAGAGATTAATGTGGGGAGAGGGAGCTCAAGTGGCAGCCGTGGGCGGGGTGGAATGGGGACTCAGATGCACCGGGTGGGGCAAAGGCAGGTGCCCGGAGAGCTTCCCACTCCATCCTCCTGCACACCCCACCTGCCCTGCTGGCCCTGCCAAGCTGCAGCTGTGAGACGAGCTGGCAACCCCCTCCCTCATCAGTGCCCGGCCTGCCACACCCCTGTGTGTGTTGGGGTCTGAGGCTCAGCCCAGTGTCCCCATCCCGTTCTGCACCCCCATGGCTTCCAGCTGCCTCCACTGAGCATTTTGCTTTGCCCTTTGCCCCCTGATGGCCAGGAATTTGTGAGTTCATCTGGGGGGCCACAGTAGCCTTGGGGAGGTGGGCTGCCCCTCCAAGCTCCCACCTGAAGGACGTGGATCCCAATACAGTCGTCTCTGAAGAGATAAGCAGCTATCTGAGGAGGTGGGGCAAGGGTGCCAGCTGGCACAGGACCCAGCCAGCCATGGTTGGTGGTCAGGACCTGGAAGCAGAACAGCCTTGGGGATCCCGGCCAGGGCTGGCTCCACACCCTCAGGCCAGGGTGGGTGGAGTGGGGAACCCCGGGTGCCCCTGGAAGGAGCCGGGTGGAGGTGGTGGAGGAGCTCCCCAGAGCAGCAGCACTCAGCCAGGCTCGGGCGGGAGCTCGCGCCACCTCTGAGAGAAGGCGAGTGGGTCCTGCCTGGTTCCCAACACTGGGGGACTGGTGGAGCCAGTGGGGCCTCCCTGCCTGAGCGGGCTCCTCCCCCTGCCCCTCTGGCTCCACCAGAGGGAGGAAGGGGTGGGATTCCAGGCCTCACTGGCCGGCCTGGACAGCCACCATAATGCCCCAGTGAAGCCAGTGGGGGCAGGGCCAGAAGGACTCTCCCCCTTGCCAGCAGCCTCACTGACGGCCTCTCCTGGAACCTCCCACTCCTGGGGGCACAGGAGACCCTGGAGCCTAGCTCCAGCCAGCCCTGTCCCTGAGGAGCATCCCTCAGAGGGCAAGAGTGAAGGGTCCTTATCCCTGCTCAGCAAAGGACACCAGACCAGCCCATTGGTCCAGAGAAAAATTGCCGAGGCCATCCCAAACCTCCACATGGCCCTCAGGGCTCACAGAAGTCACCAGCCACCCCCATTGGGTCCAGGAGGAACAGGGCCCTCAGGACAGGCCCACAGCCATAGATCGCAGCACCACACTGCTGTCCTGTGAGGGGGAGTGGGGCCAGACAGGAGTCCCCAGCCCGCCTACTCCTGAAGCCTAGTCCCCATCTCCCCCAGCTGTGGCTGCACCCACTGGCACTGCCCCCCCTGCTGAGAACACCGCCCTCCTCCCCTCCGCCTGCCCTCGCCCTCCTGCCCCTCGGCGGGTCTCGCCCTCTTCCTCATCAAGGGCCCCAGCCCACCACCATCCTGACCATCACTGAGGTCAATCTATCACCCAGCCACCAGAACCCCATCGCCTCGTTAACCAGCACCAATGCCAGCGTCGTCACCATCACTCACACCAAAGTCCCCAACCTGGGCCTGGGCCCCACGGGGCTGTGGCTCCCGGAAGAGGAGAGGTGGGGTAGGAGTAGGGGTCAGCTCAAGTGAACCTGCAGCTCCGGAGCTGCCAGTGGGTACGGGGCAGTGGCCAGGATGCTGTCCGATGCTGCACGGCGAGAGGAGGGTGAGGCCCGCGGGTCTCCTAAGCCAGCGGGGAGGATGGTAGGGCTGGGGCAGAGGGGACAACCTAGGGACCTTGGAGAGAAGCTTGGGGAGAATCCAGAGGAGGGGGGCAGAAGTGACGAGGAGGCTGCGGGAGACCAGCTCTGCCCACATCCCGGAGCATCCTGCACGGCTGAGGGCTGGGGGACCCCAGGGCCTTGCAGCAGCTGCCCCACTGGCTGTGGCCCAGGCTAGGCGCAGGTAGGTCCTCCGGGTGGGAAGAGCCCTGGGCTGGTGGGAGAGGCTCCTCCTGGTCGGCGGTCTCCCCCAGCCTGGAGCACACCCCCTCAGGCTTACCCTCCTCCCCTCTGCCCAGGGGTGTGCAGTCATCTCAGGATGACTGCAGGGGCACTCACCCTGGGGAGAGAGCCCCACGGCAGCCTGGGCCTGTGGCTGAAGTGGACCCCACCCGGAGTGGCCTGGACTCCACGGTCCATGCATAATGCAGTATTTACCTGGGGGGTGATCGGCGGCCCCTTGGCTCCAGCACCCCTCCCCCGCGGCCCCAGCCGGTGAGCCAGACGTGCATTAAGACAGGAGTGACTTATCGAGCTGTCAGGGGGAGCGTTTTAAGACAGAATTATAGGGGAGAGGGAAAAGATTTTTACCAAATTAATGAAAAATCAATCTGGCCTCAAAAATCCATTAGCCTTCATAATGCGCCGGTTCCAGGCTGAGCCGCACAATCCGATATCGGCCGTTAAATACCGCGGCGGCTCCCCCGCTGCCGCCATTCATTACAGGACGGTGTTTACTTCTGAGAGTGACACCTGCCTCCAATGTTCAGCCACAGCTTGTCCAGGGCTCCTGTCCCCAGGCCCCCTGGGAGGCCCTATGCTCGGGGAGTGGACAGCGCCTCCCTGGATGCACACTTAGGCCAGCAGGTCTCGCGGGGTGGGCAGACCCCAGAAGATGGGGTGTAGACTGGCTGGGAAGCTGGACAGTCATGATGGCACTGTCCATGGTAACTGGCAACCATAATCTTGTAACCCTGACTGTGGAGCTGGCCAGGGTGGTCAACAGTGACCATGAGAGTGAGTGACCATTGGAGTAGGTGGCCATGGGGATAAGTGGTCATGGAGGTAAGGTGACTGAGGGTGAGGCAACTATGGAGGTGACCTGGGGTGACCATGGGGGTAAGGTGACCATGGGGTAGTGACTGTGATGTGAAATGACCCTGATGTGAGGTGACCATGGAGGCCAGGGATCATTTTGTGCTATTGCTGATGGTTTACCTGCTGTGCAGCCAGAGCCGGTGGCGAGGGGCTGTTGGCCTGGGGCCAGAGACCAAGGGTCAGGGCTATGAGCTGTTGGTGGGAGGTGGGTGTGTGGCCATTGAAAGACCTGAGGGTCTAACAGGCTTCAGACCCTCTAGAAAGACTAGTAGGCATGAGTTTAGATCCCAGGAAAAGCCACACATTGCTTAAGGCTAAGCCACTCTGGGACCACCCTCAGAGCAGGCAATTAAAGGTTAAAAATTATACCCCTGGCATTCCTGGAGTCTGAGTCAGGGTCTAGGAGACTACAGATGGTTACTTTGTACAAACTAGCCATTCACTCACCTCTTGCCCAAATGCCACGTGGGCCCTTTAAATTCACCTGTAGTTGGTCAATTTCAAAAGATTCTCTAAGGTCATGATTTGGTCCCGCCAAACGTAATGAACACCCCCAGATTCTGAATGGTCACTATTGTCACCATGGGTGCTGTACGGTTGTAACTGGTGCTGGTGTAATGATGCTGTGCACACGTCATGTCCACTGTGACCACCCCGTCCCTTTCCCCCATAAAAACCCTGCTCAGCTTTTGTTCAGGGCTCTGTGCACGGACCCGCTGCGCTGGTGAAGTCTGAGAGACCGAGCTTAAGCCCAAATAAAGGCTCTTTGCTTTTACATATGTGCCTAAGTCTCCTTGGTGGTCTTTGGGGACTCCATGATCTGGGCATAACAACCATAAAGATGGCTTCTGCATGGCTGGGCACCCTGAGGAAGCAGACAGCCCTCTCTGAAGAACATACTGCAAAAGCGGGTGGCTTACCTGTCCAACCTCCCACCGAACAGGAGGGTGGCTGGGCTTCAGGACACTGGGCAGCTCTTGCTGGAGGCCCTCTCACACAGGACCACATGCTGTGTGGGCAAAGCCAGCGTTACAGTCCAGGGAGGCTGCGGGAGGCCGGGAGGCTGGGGACAATTTGTCTCTTCACAGAAGTCAACGGGGCCAAGGGCCAGGACCACAGGAGGGTCTGGGTAGGCCCAGGGACAGGCTTTGGGACTACCTCTGGCCAGGCTGAACATGGGTATTTGAGGTCATTTTGTGTCCACACGGCAGGCACAGGGCTGGGAGGCTGGATAAGTTTTCATCACAGTACATTTCCCCCTCGCCTGGAAACCCTCCTTGGAATTGTCCATGGGGTTCCGACAGTAGTACCCACTGCAGCACCCCCGAGCCTGTGGAGGGGTACTCTGGACCCTTTGGAGTGTGGCCACCACCACCTCTTTCCCCCTCAGGACCTCCCGTGGGCCTGGACCTGGCAGGGCAGTACTCCGGGAAGGTCACCCTGAAGAAACTCACCTCTCAGGGAAGCATGGGCCAGCAGCTCCCTCACCTGGACCCATCTCCTCAGGCCCTTGCCTGACCCTGCTCTGGCCAGGGCCACAGGTACCTCTGATCCACTGTCCCTACCCAGACCACGTTTTGCGAGTAGGTTCACATTGTGGAACCTGCGCTCCCAACAGTGTCAGCCCCCGGAGGCTCTGGTTCCCCTTCTAACTTCATTCCTAGCCCATCCATTGAAGGTCCCGAGGCCCCTGGGAGCCTCCCCTGCTGGGAGCCCACGCCTAGGCGGGGCTCAGACCTGTCTCCTGCACTGCAGGCATGGCGCTATGGGCAGACCTGTGAGGGCCCGATGGGTAAACCGCGGGGACAGTGGCGCCCTGACCAGGAGGCCCAGGTGGGTGGAGGGGCGGGGGCGGGGGCGGGGGCGGTGGAGGTGCAGGAGTGCAGTGGGCAGGCGGAGCTTGGGACCCAGGTGCTGGGCAGAGCAGAGCCAGAGGCTGGTGCTGGAGGACACAGGCCCCGTCCGGCCTCGCCCCCGCAGCCTGGAAGCAGTGATGGTGGGCTGAGAGGAGGGGACACACGGGTCCTCCCTCCTGGGTCAAGGCGAGGAACCACAGCCCAGAAGGGAGTGACTTTGCCCAAGGTCATGAGCACAAGCAACAGCGGGCAGTGTCACAACCCCACCCTGCAGTCCCCGTCAGGGGCTGCTCGCTCTGGGGGTCAGGAGCAAGGATCCGGCTGCCCACCCACCCTCTCCACAGCCTGCTTGAGCCCGACGGCCACAGCCAAGGTCTCATGGATTAAATACCAATCCATTAGCGGGCTGTGAGGGGGTGTGGGCAGCCCTAGGCCTTGTCTGTGGTCTCCTTGATCCACAGGCTGCCCAAGCCCACCAAGAAAAGCTGCCTCCCACAATCGATCTGTGGACAGTGATGAGACTAGCAGTCAACCACTTAGGCAGGCAGAGGGCAGGACACAGCCACATGGTGACCTGAGCCTGGCCCTGAGGGCTGTCTGGGCGAGTCACCACACCCTGCTACCCAGAAACTTCCTAAAGGGGGACACCACCCCCGCCTGACCTCTCCCAGTTCTCTCCCTTGTTTCTGTCTTGGTGTCTCTGTCTCTGGGTCTCACAGGGGCGTTTTGGGGTCCCTGTTCCCACTCTCTTCTGTGTCTGCATGCCTTCCCTTCCTGGCTCTGGTCTCAGATACTGCCTCTGGGGGTTCCCTCCCTCTGAACCGGGTGCCCTCCCCTCATGATCTCCATCAGGGATGACTGTCTCCTCTCTGTGCCCTCCCTTCTCATAGCTGGGAAGGTTGGGAGTGCCCAGGGCCAGGCAGCTGATGAAGGAGAGGCCAGGCTGCAGCTGCCTGCCAGGGGAGAGGTCACAGCCCCTGCCACCCACCACCTGGGCCAGGGTGGAGCTCATCCGCTAGAGATGGTACCTGGTCCAGGCTGCATGTGGGTCACACAGAGGAAAGCACCCAGCAAAGAGCTCAGGGGGCTCAGGGGAGTTGGGACAGTGGGGACGCATTTTTGCTCTGCCTACTGTCCCTGGGCAAGGTCAGAAACCCCTGGACTTCTGGTGATGAGCAGTTTGGGGTGAGGAGGGGTGGAGGGGGCCATTTCTCCACATAGGTGCTTGCCCTGGATAGGCTGTCCCCCTGAGAGCCCAGTCAGGCCAGTTTCTGTCTGATCAATGGCTAGGCACATCCTGAGCCTGGAAAGGATCTGCTGACCAAGGCCCGGCCACCCCTCCCATCCCCTCCTCATCAATAGCGGATCATCCGGCGCACAATGCTGTCTTCAGCCCCCTGGGGAGCTGCAGCAGAGAGATGGCCTGGCCCTGCAGCTACACCAGGGTGCTGCCCTAAAGAGAGGCCAGCGGCCAGTTGGTGGCACCCTGGCCTTGCCACCCTGCCTGTCTCCCCAGAGGCCCCTGGGTCTGTCGGGGTGGGCCCTCCAGGGCTGCTTGGGGACCTTCGCCAGGCTCAATCCTGGAACACCAACCCAATCTCAAGGCCTCACATGTCAGACTGAGAGGCCAGGCCAGCCTCAGAATCCAGCCCAGGTCCCTGAAGGAACTCCTGAGTAGGACTCAGCAGCACCCAGAGGATGTGGGATCATGAGGGGACCCGAGTGGCCCTGCAGGCTCAAGGCTGTGGCCTACCACAGGAAATGGGATGGCATCCCTCTCCAGTGTGTCCACACTCTCCTCTGCCCTGGGCAGCCCTGGCAGGCAGTTCCCCAGGGACACTGAGGCAGAAGAGAAGGACACAGAGGAGACTGAGTTGCCTGGGTCAAAGCCTGGCCAGGATGCCAGGTCAGCCAGCCTTCAGGTACTTCCCTGCTCAGGTGGCCCCTCTGTCCCCCGGTCAGGGTGGGGCCAGGGGAGGTCCTGCTCCCTGGCCCAGCTGTTCTGTCCTTCCTGGTGAGGGTCATGGCCAGGGCAGTCCCGGGCAGCTTTGAAGGGAAGGGGCTGTAGGGGTGCGGGTAGCCGGGATGGGGAGGAGCAGTGTGTTAGGCGGACAGGGCTGCAACTGGACAGCAGGTCGCCTGGCCACTGTGGGGAGCGGCTGCAGAGGCAGCAGGGATGTTCCCTGGGCCTCCAACACAGCCTGGCAGGTCCCGGACTGGGTGTGGGCTCCTGTCCTGGCTGAGGCCAGACGCTGACCTCCTGGCCGGTCGGGGTGGTCGGTCGGGTTGACTAGGAGCCCCGGAGGCCCTCCCTGCCCCTGCACCTTCTGCCTTGGAGGGAGGCTGTGCAGCTGCCCCCTGCGGCTCCCCACCCAGCCCCAGTGGCTGGGCCTGGGGATGGGACGTGTCTGTTCTTGGAAACAGCGTTTATGAATATTCCTAAAGAGGAGGGTCACGGATCCCCAGGGCGCCAGTATTTTCTAACTGGGAGAACAGGCAGTTTGGTACACCTCAGCAGAGCCTCTGGGTGGGGCAGTGGAGGACAAGTGTCCTGCCCGCAGCCCCTCCAGGCTGGCAGCGGAGCCATCTCTGCAGTCAGCCTGCCCTCTGCCCTGCTGGACAGTGCGCCCGCAGGTCAGCAGCCCACCACCCAGGCAGGAAGCCCAAGGACACAGGGGCTCCCGGCAAGGAGGGCAAACTCCTGCAGCTGAGCTCCCAGTTCCCCTTCCCCTCCCCTGCTGGAGCCCCCCAGATCCTGGGCCCTACTAAGCCCTGCCCCCATACTCTGCGGTGATGTGGCCTGGCAGGGCCGGGCAGGCAGAGCTAGCTGCACGGTGCTGAATCTGGCCAACACAGACCACCCTCTGAAGGCAGACTCCCCCGCACCCCAGCAGGCTTCCTGCCGCCCCCGCCGCAGCTGCCCCACCCCTGCTGCCGGGGCGCCCAGCCTGGCTGCACAGCTGCCTTCCACCTCCTCCACCTCCTCCTTCAGCTTCCTGAGGCAGCCCCCTGCCATTCTTCCTGGTGGACAGTGACCAAGGGGTCTCAATGGCTGGCTCACCCCCCAGCCCTGCCAGAGCTGGGATAAGCCACAGCCAGGTGGCTGCGTCCTGCTGGGAGAGCACTGGAGCTGGGCCTCCCCACCCTAACACGAGGATGTTTTAAAATCATACTTGATGTCAAAGTGACCACTTCAACCACTTGGAGCACACAGTTCAGTGGCTTCAGGCACGAGCTTGCTGCTGTGAGCCAAACTCACTGTCCACCTCCAGAGCTCCCCAGACTCCCAAGGGCATCCTCTGCACCAGGAGCACCAGCTCCTAGCCCTGGTGGCTGCCTGCCTATCTGCATGTGGCCCCTCCAGGGAGCCAGTCAGTGGGGCCCGCTCAGTGGGACCTGTAGCCTTGGTCCTTCCTGGCTTAGATCCCCCTCAGCAGCATGTCCCCATCCCCCAGGTTCACCCATGCTGGAGGCTGTGAAGGAGGGGCCTGGCCAGGCAGGTCAGGAGCCTCATCCAGGAAGGGCCGGGGAAGCCAGAGCGACCCCAGGAGTATTTGAGGAAGGAAGTTCCAGGTGGGCTGCACAGCCTGAGAGGTGTAGCCACAGAGGGCCAGCACTGAGCTCAGCCCCCCGCCCTGTGCAGCTGGAAGGATGAAGCGTGGGTCCCTGGAGCCACCTCAACCTCGCTCCCCGCTGCTTCCAAACCAGCCACATAACTCAGGAGTGGTGGACGCAGCCCTGTCCTGCGGGTCCCCAGACTCCTGTGCTGACCCCTCTGGGCTGGGCCGGAACTGTCCTGCCCTTAGGGGCTGTGCTGGGAGGCAGGGACAGATTGGAAGGCCCCCAGCACCCCACCCCATTTGTCATAGGCCCATTAGATGCTGACAGCTGCTTCCCGTCTGCCCAGCTAGGAGTGGGGCTGAGGCCTCTGGGCGCCCATCAGTCATAGGCCCTCCACCTCAGGTTGGGCTGGGCTGGGGGCTTCTGAGGGATGACACCATGAAGCTGGAGCATGTGGAGAAGATGGCTCCCCATACCAGGAGCAGAGCAGTGCAGCCTCCAGTGTGCCCAAGGTCACCCTGGTGGACATCCAGAACCAAGGGCACCTGCCTGCAGCACGGGGAGCCAGGTCTGATTTGTGGGCTCCTTCACCTCCTACAGCAATACTCTGGGCCTCAGTTTGCCCAGTACTTGGGTCACGGGTGCCTGGGAGGCTAATTGGACCCCAGGCCACTCCTGCAGAGTCCAGCCACTGGCCTCTTAGGGCTGATTACTGATGGCCCTAGGTGCCAGGCTGGGAAAAGAGAGGGCCAGTTGCTCTTCTGGTCTCCTCCACTAGTCACCTCAATTCCCTGCTGCAACGCCAGGGGCTCCTGGGAGCCCCCCTGAGCCCTTGAGAACGCCCACAGCTCTTCCCCATTCCTGGAGGATGCAGGTAGGCCCTGGGTGCAGGAAAGGCCTGTTGGGCACCACAGCTGCTCCTGACCAAGCCTGCCCCGCAGGTGCTAGTTATTTATACAACACAGATCATTTATTTATAGGGTCCTGATGGGAAGTGGCACTTCAGCCCGGGCCCCAGAGACACCCACAGCCCCACTACAGAGGGGCAAAGTGCCCCAGGCCCTTGGAAAGCAGTTTTCAAGTGCCCCAGCCTCCTCCCTTTGTAGGGAAGCAGAGGCCACCAGGCAAGGGTCAGCACCTGGCCCAGGCCTGCATCCATGCTCCATGCGGACCGCGCTTCAGAGGTGAGAGTGAGGGATGTGGAGCTGGGCACCTGCCCTTCCTTCCATGGGTCTCCAGACAGACCTGTGGACCTGAGATGAGCAAAGGATGGTTTTCCCATAAGTTCATCCCAAGTAGTGCCCGGGACATGGGGATCCAAATGGCATTGCTGCTTTCCATCCGGAATCTGAAGGTTGACAGTCCTCCTGCGCTCCTGTGCAAGGGATCCGGCTACCCTCCCCAAGTGGGGCAAACATTTGCCCTGGAACCCACAGAGGGGCAGAGGGAGGAGCCCTCCCTTAGCAGAGGTGGTCAGGGGACAGGCCCTGGGGGCAGGAGAGGGCCTGGTACACACT
Source organism: Xerus rutilus (assembly GCA_028644305.1). Classification (NCBI taxonomy): domain Eukaryota; kingdom Metazoa; phylum Chordata; class Mammalia; order Rodentia; family Sciuridae; genus Xerus; species Xerus rutilus. The sequence goes on from CM053400.1 coordinate 181,269,501, forward strand.
ACAGGAGAGGCCAACACTCCAAAGCGCCGGCTGCGGCTCCAGCTCCGTATTTCAATTGCCCACTTGCCCTGTGCCCCGCCCTCGCGGTCAGATTAATTTGGGAAGGACAATGTTTATATTAACCATTCATTTATTGACGTCTGCTTGCTGGGTCAATGGCCAAATTTATTGTCTCACAAGATGGGCCTTATCGAGCTGCAGTCTCCTCCCTCCCACCAGCTCGGGGTGGACAGACACTGTCAATACACAGACCGCTGACCTTGGGCCTGCCAGTCTCTTCTCAGGGATGGAGAGGCGGGAGAGGAGCAGGTAGCAGGCGTCAGCGCATCAGCCCACCACAGCTGGGACACCCAGGAGGCCATGTCCACCTCCTTGGCTTATGATGCACTGCCACAGGCCAGGGTCCAGAAGATGAGGGCTGGGGACAGTGTCCACACCCTCACCGGTACCTGCCAAGGCCAGTCCAGCTGTCAGTCTGATGGGGAGTCAGTCTCCTAATTCCCCATGAATCAGTGTGGCCTACAGAAGGCTAGTGCTCCCATGGAGCTGGGGTCCCAGGCCCTGGAGAATCACTGGGGCACCTGGGACAGGGAGTGGGGAGCCGCTGCCCTCTCCTTGGCCACCTGACTGTGATGGAGTGGACACAGGTCTGGGACACTTGCACTGCTGGGCCCCCAGCCAGGCTGAGGGAGGGAAAGGGGGATGGAGCTGAGGGAATAGCCACCCCTTGGGGCTGAAAGCTGAGCTTCCTCACAGCCAGGGACTTCCCAAGCCCCAGGCCTTGCTCCCTTGGTCAGAGGAAGTCCTGCGGCCTTCAGCCACATCCAGCAGCCCTGCTCCAGCAGGGACTCCAACCCCAGGAACCCCAGGCCCTCATAACCCCAGCGGACACACCCTGGGAGCGTCCCTCAGAGGAGAGCTGGGTGAGACCCCTCGAGTTGATCCCCAAGCTGGGGTCCATAGGCTCTCCCAACCCCATCTCAACTCTGGGTTCACTCACTCGTCCATTTGGGGTGAGTGCAGGCTGGGTGTGGGTGATCTGGCCACAAAGCAGAGAGGGGCTTACAGCTTGGTGCAGAGTGTCTTGGCCCAGTGACTTGCACGTGCCAGGGTGACGGGCAGGGAGCCAGGGCAGGCAGTGTGTTTTCTGAGGCTGGAGAAGGGGTACACTCTGGTGTCTTCCAAAGGAGGATGTGAGGGGAGGACTGGGAGGCCGAGTGCCCGTGGTGGCTTTGGCTGCCTCCTCTGGGCCTCCTCGGTCCTCTGGCCTGCCATGTCCTCTTAGGCCCTCTGGCTGTGCTGTGCTCCACCCCGCAGCCACCAGCTGGCGCTCGGAGCCTGGGCAGGCAACAAGAGCCAGACCCTGGGGGAGGCAGCACTGGTCAATGGGCTCATTTGTGGGCGGGCAGGGCAGTCGATGAACCTAGGACAGCTGCGTGCTGATTAAGAGGCCATACTTGAGTTGGACCCTCCTGCAAGTGGTGATGAGCAATTGATCGGCTTGTCAGGGAGCAGGGAGCGATGGCAGGCACAGGGGCGGAGCGGGCGGGAGGTGAAGGAGGCACGCATCCAGCCCCCACCCAGGCTGACTCATGGCCCGGGTCCCCACCTGTGGCTTAGGGACCGGTGGATCCCAGCTCCTCAGACATCCTTTCCTCTGTGTCCCTTTCCGCGGGGTTGGGGCCACCCAGGTTCCCAAGCCTGTGTGTGAGAGGTACTGGGGATTGATCCCAGGGGTGCTCTACCTCTGAGCTCCATCCCCAGCTATTTTTATTTTTTCTTTTGAAACAGGTCTCTAAGTTGCCCAGACTGGCCTTAACCGGGTTCCTCCTCCCTCAGCCTCCCAAGCCGCTGGGATTACAGGTGTGTGCCCCTGCCCCTGGATCTTGGGCCTTTTGCTGTTTCCTTCTATATACATGATTAATAGACTTTTTGTTTTACTTTGTTTTGGAGCATTTTTGGACTTATGGAAAGGGGAACAGAAGGTGCAGAGTGCCCCCACGCTCCCCTCCGCCTTCCCCGGCTCGCTCCTACTGCCACAGCCTGCACACGGATGTCTGCTTGGTATGACCCACGACCCTGCGGTGACGTGTTGGGACCATAGGGCCAGTCTACATGGGTTTTCTCCGTGTGGCAGGAGACAGGTAAGGGATGCGCCCCCCTGTACAGCACGTCCATGCCTGTAGCCTGCGGGGCTCCACTGCTGTCCCTGCTCAGCCCCCTGGCCAGAACCTCTCCTCTCTGCAGAGGTCCTGGGTGGAGCCATGACCAAGCAGCCTCCTCCCACGGCTTCCTTCACTGGCGAGGTGGCCTCAGGGTGTGTGCCTGCTGTCTCAGGCCCTGTGACTCACTGGGTGCTGAGTGGGTTCTGTCAAAATTCCACCTGGCCTGACACCTGTCACCTGATCAAGGCACCCTGGCCATCACAGCAGCAGCTGCTGGCCTTCACAGGGACCTGAGTGTCAGCTCGTTGGTTGGGGTCGACTCCGAGGAGCGCACTGCTGGAGGCGCCTGCGGGCAGGCTCTGCTCTGAGCCACAGCTGGGTCTGCGGGGTCCTGTGGTGCCCACCCCCACCCGGTGCCCATGCTTCCTGACGGCCTGCAGACAGGGCCTTCTCTCCACTTCTCCTCCACGGGCTCCCTCTGCAGAGCAAGGGGCTCCAGCCCCTCGCCTGGTGACCATCCATGTCTCATCACTGGCTGTGGTACAGCACCAGGTCTGGTGGGTCACTCAGGCCATGCAGATGCTGGACCGTGCAGGTTACACTGACCTGCAGTCCAGTCCTCTCCCTCTCTCTCTCTCTCTGCCTCCCCACACAGCCTGGCCCCATGGCTTCCACACTGGCTCACTGCCCCATGTCCCGGCCTGCATGTGGCCTGCCTGCGGCCTTTCCCCACAGTTGGTGTGAGTGGTGTGACCTCTGGACCTTCTCCCTTGTGTGCCCACCACTTGGGATGATGTAGTCACTGTCCTGTGGCTGTTTCCCTGAGCCACTCCAGGACCAGTGTCTGCCTCCTTCTCGGTTCCGATCCCATTTCTGAGCACGCCGCCCTCTGGCTCCTGCAGAAGAGAGCTGGGGCAGGTGGCCTGCAGGCCTGGCAGCTGCAGAGTGCCCTCGTGCTGTGAGCCCATGGCCGGTGTGGGCCTGCACAGAGCTGGTTGTGAAGGGCTGTGCCTTACCTCTCCCTCACATGAGGTATCCTTTCTGATTTCCTTTTTGTGTACCACCTGCCCCTGTCCCTCTAGAAGCTTCCAGGGCCTTCTCTGTCTTCAGGGTTGGTAAGTGTCATGGTGACCTAGGTCCCTTTCCCTGTGTCCTTTGCACTCACAGGAGGAGCCTCACCGCAGCCTCTGGCAGGGCCCCTCTCATTCCCTGTCCTCCTTGGTGTGATGGCAGACAGCTGCAGGGCCCTGGGACCCACCCGAGGAAGCCCCCATCTCTCCACACAGAAGGGGGTCCCTCTGCAGGGTCCTGATCCCCACACTGCCCTCAACCATGCCCAGCCCCAGGCTGAAGCTACCTTATGGGGGACCCAACAGGGTGTCCAGAGGTGCTGGGCAATGTATCCTGGACAGCAGGGGAGAGGCGTGTGGAAGGTCCTGGGGTGCACTTCTGGGTCAAGGTGAAGTTCCAACCTCAGCTGCATTAGTCATGGCCCAACAGAGTGGCCCGAAACCCAACCCTGCCTCTCCAGTTGTCTCCGGCAGACCAGGGAGGGCTGGGCCAGCTGGGGATGCCTCCAGAGTCTCCCAGGAACCCGGCAGCACAGCAGGCAGAGGCCACGGTGGGTGTGCAGGGCAGGGACAGCCAGGAGGGGGTGGTGCTGCACAGCCACGCTATCGGTGCTCTGCTTGGCCTTTCCAGCCTGCGACCTGCTCGCCTGGCTCCTTGGCCTGCATGGGTCCCTGCAGGGCCATGCCGGGTGCTACCTCTCCCTACGAAGCCCTCCCTCTCTGCCACCTTCCTGAGGCCCTGGTGATCCAGCCACGGGTCAGCCTGGCCCCACGCATCCCTCCCCAAAATCTATGGGCAAATTCTTTGCAGGTCCCTGATTCTGGGCTCCTCCCTGCCCCCACCCTACCTCCTGCAGCCCCCTGCTGGGGAAGCCCCCCGGCAGTGATGGATGCCCACACTGCCTTTCCCAGTGAGACCTCTGCTCCTTTCCTCCCGCATCTCTGCCCCTATTCCCTGAATGCCCGACCTGATGTCAAGGGTCTGCTTAAAGCAGGCAGCAACATTGCTGGGTGTTTGTAAAAATGCAGACCCTCAGGCCTGCCTCGGGCCTTGGAGGGAGCCTGTTACAGGACCCCACCCACCCAGGATCCCCCAGAACCAGAGCCTTGAGAGGGGCCGGTAACGGGTACCTGAGGGGCCCTGGTGCCCTGGCCTCCCCTGCCACAGTGGTGCCACTTCCTGGTCCTGAGTCCCTCCCCTTCCTCAATAAAATGTCGGAGGGACTTGGCTGGGGAGGCAACCAGCCGATTCCATTGCTTTGAGAGCACATACTGAATACTGGCTGGGTTGAATTCTGTTTTAACAGCATACAGGCCACAGTAGTTAGAAGGCTGTACCCCAGGGCGAGAGCCCCCTCTCAGGCATCCACCCCAGCACTGCCTTCGGAGGAGCAAGCATCTCCTGCAATTCCTGGCTGGGTTTCCTCTGCCTCGGGCCTGGGTCCTTGCAGGCCTGCCTCCCAGAGGCAGGAGTCTTGTGGCAGGTGTCCTTACCACAGCCCAGGGCTGCAGCATGCCTGGCTCTGCAGGGAACCTGCCTGCGGCTCAGGGCCTCCAGGGGCTTCTGTAACCTGACCTGGTGGCCTCCCTCTCCTGCCACCTGGCTACAGTGGCCCAGGATTTCCCCCCAGTATCCTCCACCCCAGCACCCCCACCACTGCCAACCCCTCTGCCAAGGCCTGGAGAGATGTGTGTCCCTAGGGGTCCCCTGCTACCCCCACCCATCACCTCTGTCCCCACTCAGCACAGGACAGTGGGAACATAAGACTCAGGCCACCCCACTGCAGTGAGGAGAGGGGGACCTCTAGTCTGCCTGGCCTCCCTCAGGGCCACATGGAAACAGCTCTGCACAGGGCCTTGTCCCTAGTGGTCCCTCTGTGTTTAGGCAACCAAGGCTGCTGACCCTAGATGTCCTGTTTCTACCCAGTGACAGACTCCTATGCCCCTGCAGAGAAGCAGAGGGGAAGGGCGGGAGGGGCTTCAGGAGGCCTGGCCAGGTGCTGCTCCCTGCCCAGGACCTGCCGGGCCTCTGATAGCCAGCACTTCCCCCTTGGTGTCCAGCCCTCAAGGCCATGCTGCTTTTGCCTCCTGGGGCCTCACGAAGGCTCCAAGACTCAGGGCAATTGCCCCTCTTAGCCCCCAGAGTCACCATGCTGGGGACAAAGCCACTGTCCTGGGGTTCCCAGCCTGGTCCCCACTGTTCCCTCCAACAGCCAATCTCGGGCTGCCTGTGCTGCCCTCACTCCGGCCCCACCTGGCCCAGAAGTTAAGATGAACTCTGGGGGGTTAAGTTCCGATGAACCCTGAATGAGGGATCCTCCCGGGCTGTGGGCTCTACTGAGTCCCGCTGACCCTTTTCAGGGCAGGGACTCCAGCTGAGCCACTCCTGGCCTTCAGGAAGATTCTACCTAGACTGTGTGGGGCTGCCCTCCAGCTGCTCTTGCTGGGCTGTGTCCTGCTCCAACTTCTGGGGACCTGCCGGGGCATCCCTGCCCTCCCTTCTGGCTGGACGCTCAGCACCTGGCAGTCCAAGATGAGGGATGGAGTGGCAGCTGAGCTGGTCAGTGGAAGCTGGGAGGGGCCTTGTTCTGCCTCCTCCGGACCCGCCGCTGTGCCTCTGCTCTTTCGGTGTCCTGGCGCCTTCCCTTCGGTACCCTCCCAAGAACGCAGGTCCTTTCGCCACCCCGCCCCTGGGATGGCCGGCTTACCTGGGCCACAGGGGCAGCTCCAGACCGGCAGGAGGCGGACAGTGGGGCGGGGCCGGGGCGCGGTCCGGGGGCGGGGCCTGCCCTCTCCGCCCCCCGCGCACGCGCCCGGTGCCGCCGAGGCCCCGGCGGAGAGGCGACAGCTGCGCGCGCCGAGGTTCCCACCTCGCCCCGCCCGCCCGCCCGCGTCGGGACAGCCCCAGGCACCGGCGGTGGCAGCTCGGCGTGTCACCTCCCCTGTCACCCGCGCGGTGCAGCGGTCACAAGACCTCTCCAGATGCGCACTCAGAGCCCCCTGCGCTTCCCCGGAGCGGCGCCATCTGACGCCCCGCACCCGCTGCACCGCAACCCCATGCCCGCTGCCATCTGTCGGCGATGGAGTCGCGCCAGGCCACGGGCTCAGAGCCAGGCAGGCGCACCCATCCCCTCCCCAGGACCCCATGTCCCCAAGCCGAGACTACAATGTGGGGGCCCTGCCACTGGGAGGTGCAGCTCCTGGGGGGAATGCAGGGGGAGGCAGGGGCGAGAAGCCGCCGGTGGGGGTGTCTTGACCTCCACGAGCCGCCCACTGGGTCCGGCAGGACCGCGGGGCCTTCTGGGGCTGCCAGGACAGGGTTCCAGCGCCAGCCTGCCCCGCGCCACTCGCCCGCAGAGCTCCTCAACTTGGCCCGAGCTGGAGCCCGCAGAGCTGCCAGGGGTTCCACCTGGGGTGCAGAACCCCCTCAAGGCCTCACCCAGGGTTCTCCAAGGCCCTCTCTGCGGGGCTCCTGCTGTGGGTGGGGCTGCTGGGACAGCCTAGGTGGGTCCATGTCACCTGCTCCTCCCAGGGCAGGCTTGTGGCCACTCCACGGATGAGGAGTCAGCCCAGGGCGCCTGGCGGGGCTGGAGCTGGGCTTGGGGGGTCTGTGGGGCTGTCTCCCCAGCCCTTCTTCTCCCTCCCTCAGCCCCTCAGCCCCTCCTTCCTCCCCAGGAGCCTGTGAGGGAGGGGCTGCTGGAGGAGTAGGAGACCCAGCTGTCCTGGCCACGTCACCTGCCACTGTGTCCAGGCCACCCCACACTGTGGCTACTGGGAGAGAGGGAGGGAACGCCCAGGTCCAGAGGATCCTAGGAGGTCAGAGATGGGGCCTGGACCCTGTGAAGGGTGAGCGTGCTGCGCTCATGGCCAGAGCCCTGGACAGAGGCTCCAGCACATCACCTGCCACCTCAGGAGGGAGCGAGGCCTCCATGAAGGGACAAGGTCCATCTAGCAGGCTACCTATGGGCAGGCATGCTGAAGGGGAGGGCAGGGCAGGGGCCCCGGATGTGAGTGACAGGAGAGGTGGATGCAGAGTGGCCGGCACAGGGATGGGTGACTGGACCTAATTGTCAGACACCAGAGAGGACGAGGGCTGAAAGCCAGGACCAGAGTGACACAGCAGCTGAAAGACTGGGGCTGGGATGAGGCCATGGCCCCTGGGTGGGAGCCAGGCCCACGCACTCAGGGCGAGGGGCCACCCAAGGGCTGGCAGGGCTGAGTGGGGTGCTGGGCCATTCCAAGGGGCTGCAGAGCTGGTCAGGCAGGGCTGCTCCGTGCAAGGGTGCCCTTCACCCTCCTCCAGTCTCCATAAAGCCACTAATTAGCATCCTGACCACTCAATTAATTAGGCAGCACGTGCTTAATTAGGATGAGGGTGAGGCAGTGCGTCAGCCCGCGCACCAGGAGCTGGGGTTTATGGGCGGAACAGACATATGAGGCGAGCTCCTCGTCCACGACTGAGGGGCGCAGCGGGTGCAGGGCCCCGCCCCAGGCCCCCCCTGCACTGGAACAGAGGTGTCCAAGCAGGGGTGGGCCTGTGGCCTCTGGGGTGGAGTCCACACCCTGCCTGATTCGGCTTCTCCCTGCAGCCACTGTCTGGGCCCACAGGGCCACCAGGAATGCTTTCTCCTGCCAGATCAGGAACCTATCGCCCACCCCGTTTGATTCGTCAGATGTTCTTCTAGATGGACAGCCACAGTGGTGGGCCAAGGCCCTCGTGGACAACCCAGCCTGGGAGCGTACTGCCCTGTGCTCGCAAATAGTTAACTTGACGGTTTCTCTCAGAAGTTCAGGAGGTCATGTCTTATTTCTTAATTAGATCACCAACTAGCAAGGCCTGCTCTGGAGCAGGTGCCACGGGGCCCAGCGGTGATGGGGCTGGGCAGGGAGGGCGAGTGCTGTGTTCCCCTGGGCACATGAAGCCTGGTCTCCAGGGCAGGGCAGTGATGCAGAAGTGGCAGGGCCTTCAGGAGGGGGGTAGTGGGAGGGCCCCACCTGTTGGAGGTGCCACCACTTATGGGGAAGGTGGGCGCTGGCAGGAGACCCCGCTGTCCTTGGTGGCCTCGGTCCAGTGTTGTTTCCACTTCACTGAGTCAAAGGAAGGGAGGACACAGGTCGGATCTAAATGCCACTGAATCTCCCAGTTCCTTGTGCGCGTGGCCGACCTCTCCACTGACTGTCTTCACGGTGTCGGTCCTTGGGGCGGCTCCAGCAATCTTTATTTACTTATTTGTTTGTGTTGTGCTGGGGATTCAATTTGTGGCCTCAAGCATGCTACCAAGCTCTCTATCACTGAGCTACACTCCCAACCCTCCAGACTCTAAGTGCTTGATTTGTTTTGTTTCAAACTCTGTTTTCAGCAGTTGTGCTAGTACAGGGTCACTGGAGTCACTCAAAATGTAATGGCAGAAGTCTCTCGGAATCTGGGAGCCATACAGTTTTTGTTTTGTTTTGTTCCTGTTTTTTGTACCAGGGATTGAAACTAGGGGTGCTTTTTATTTTTTTATTTTGAGACAAAATTTCACTAAGTTGCTTAGGGCCTAGCTGAGTCCCTGAGGCTGGCCTTACACTTGTGATCCTCCTGCCTCAGCCTCCCAAGTTGCTGAGATCACAGTTGCCTGTTTCAATGCTGCCGTCTGAGTGGCATCTTATGTCATGGTCATCCACATACTCATTAAATGTGTAGAATTAGAGCAAGTGTTGAAAAATAAACCTCAAAATAAACTAGAAGAATATTATAAAAGGGAGACAATGGATTGAAAAAATGCCATGGTTCATTAAGGGACTAAGGTAGTTCCTATGAGACCCTGATTAGTTCTTTTTTTTTTTTTTTTTGGTACTGGGGATTGAACTCAGGGGCACTCGACCACTGAGCCCCATCCCCAGCCCTATTTTGTGTTTTATGTAGAGACAGGGTCTCACTGAGTTGCTTAGCGCCTCCCCGTTGCTGAGGCTGGCTTTGAACTCATGATCCTCCTGTCTCAGCCTCCCTAAGTGCTGGGATTACAGGCTTGTGCCACTGCGCCCATCTCTGATTAGTTCTTAGGTGCTGGGAAGGTTGCTCTAAAGACCAGCACTCCCTTCTCTGTCTGGCTTCCTGTCAACGCCATGTGATCTCTCCCTCCTGCGTGCATTTCCATCATGACTTCTGACATGGTGTGGTGCAGCCAAGGAGGCCTTTAGACTCATGCGGTGATAGTGGCGGTGGTAGTAATGATGGTGCTGGTGCTGATGGTGGTGGTAATGGTGATGCTGGTGCTAATGGTGGTAGTGATGGTGGTGGTAGTGATGGTGGTGCTGATAATGGTGATGGTGATGGTGGTGCTGATGGTGGTGGTGGTGGTGGTGATGGTGGTGGTGGTGGTGGTGGTGATGATGGTGGTGATGGTGGTGATGGTAGTGGTGGTGATGGTGGTGGTGGTGGTGATGGTGGTGGTGATGGTAGTAGTGGTGATGGTGGTGCTGATGGTGGTGCTGATGGTGGTGGTGCTGATGGTGGTGGTGGTGGTGGTGGTGATGGTGGTGGTGGTGGTGATGGTGGTGATGGTGGTGGTGGTGGTGGTGGTGATGGTAATGGTGCGATGGTGGTGGTGGTGGTGATGGTGGTGGTGATGGTGGTGGTGTCAATGGTGGTGGTGGTGGTGGTGGTGATGGTAATGGTGCGATGGTGGTGGTGATGGTGATGGTGGTGGTGATGGTGGTGGTGGTGGTGATGGTGGTGATGGTGATGCTGGTAGTGATGAAGATGTTGACGGAGGAGGGTGGCAGAGGTGGTGGACACGATAGAGGCCAGGGGTTCTTGGGACTGGGGCTTCTGCATCTCCAGAGATCTGGCCTGACCTCAGCCTCTGACAGGAACCTGAGGGTAGGGTTCGGCAACCTCCCAGCTCGGTCAGGGCTGGGGTGTCTAGGCACATGGGAGGGCCCAACCACAGCTGGCTTGCCAGGGATGGCACCTGGAGGGACCGCCTGGGCTGCACAGAGAGTGGCGGACCTGGGGCAGGAAGAAGAGGCAGGAGGCGGAGAGAAGGGGCCGGCGTGGGTGTGGAGCAGCTCCCCAGCAAAGGAGGCCCAGGGCAGAGGTCCCTCTTTGTTCCCCTGCGCAGCTCTGCTGTGTCTGAAGCCTGAGTGACTTCCTTTCTGCGCTGATCCCCTGTTCATTTAACAGGTCTGCAGGTGCTGCATAGCCGGCCAAGGCAGGGGCGCGCCTCAACAAACCAGGCCACCCAGGCCTGCTCTGCAAAGCCAGCAGGCCCCGGAGCCACCCATGACAGGGCCTCAGAGCCCTCTGGGGAATTTTGGTGACCAAGCCAGACTCAGATGGGATCCTGGAGTGGCCCCCAGGGGCAGGAAGGGCTTACCCTGTCCTAGGCTATACAACCCCTCCCTGGCTCTGGGGGAGGCTCCATTAGGTCAGGGAAATTGGGGGCCTGCAGCCTCTGCAGAGTCAAGGGGCCCTGGGCTGGGGGCTGGTGGCAGGCAGAGGGCAGAGCTACCCCGGCCAGGAGGGCAGAGGACTGTTTCCCTCCCTCACCCACGGTGGGCGCTCAGAGTCAGATGCAATTACTCACCCAGTGTATCATAATTACTGCAAATAGCCCATTAAAGAGAAATTATCATCAGTATGATATTAGCAGACAGCGGGGGAAATGAAGAAAGAAAAGTGCTTATTCTCCCATTGTCCCCTTAATGGGGACAAGGGATGGGGAGGCAGGGGCAGCTCCTGTTGGTTGACCTAACCCTCTGCCACTGCCTGGAGCCAGGGGAGCTCCTGGCAGCAGGAGAGGTAGGTGGGTGGCCCTGCCTCAGCCCCACCTCTCCAGCCGCCCGAGGCCCTGCGTTCCCTTCCTCGCCCCTCCCCAGCCTCTCAGCCCTGGGAAAAGCCCTGGCCTGGCCTCCCCAGGGACCTTCATAGGGCCTACAAGTCCCAGAAACCTGGGCACCTGCTGGTCATGGCCCTGAGCACAGGCCAGAGTCTCCCAACACCACCAAACCAACAGAAAAGGAAGAGAGGTGCAGTCTATGGAGACCAGAGAGCCCCTGCACTCAGGGAGGGAGAGGTCATGGGGCCCAGTGGTCAGTGTCCCATCTTGGAGAGCAGGGAGACAAAGGACCAAGGGCTGGGGGAATAGCCCCAAGGCTCAGCTGGAACCTGGCTGGTGACCTGTGGTCACAGCCACCAGATTCTTCCTGTGGCCTCTCCCAGCCACAAGGGACCCTGGGGAAACTACCTGGGCCGGGCTTACCTGCAGGGCAGGCCAAGAGGGATCAGGTGACAGTCTCCAACCAAGGTGCAGCTGGCCCTCCTGGTGAAAGGGCTTCCAGCAGCCGAGCAGGCAGGAGGGCCAGGAGCTCCCTGGGAGACCTCGAGGTCACAGGGAAAAACCGGCCGCTGACTGCAGCCCAACACCCTGTGCTGTCCCCAAGAAAGCCACACGCTCCAGCTGGGGAGCTGGAATGACTGCCTGTGACCCACACAGGAAGCTGAGCACCAGCAGGAGGTGACATAGGGCCCACCCTGTGGACAGCAGAGGAGGACAGCACACAGCCAGGCCTGCTGAGCCAGCGCCGTGGACATGGACATCGGGACAGGGCCAGCCGATTACTCCTCAGGGGAGCCGGAGAGGTGAGGGCCACTGTCACAAGAGCGAGCTGCAGCGAGGACACAGAACCCATGCCAAAGTCAGTGAGGACTGAGGGGCCAGCACTCAGGACACCTGGCTGGCCCAGAGGTCACATGGATCCCAGTGGCAAAAAGGAAACAGCAGGATGCAGAGAGAGAGAGACAGGGGACAGACAGAGGGAGAGAGAGGGGACAGAGAGGGAGAGACAGAGAAAGAGAGAGGGAGAGAGGTGACAGAGAGGGAGAGACAGAGAGAGGGAGAGAGGTGACAGAGAGGGAGAGACAGGACAGATAGAGGGAGAGAAAGGTGACAGAGAGGGAGAGACAGAGAGAGGGAGAGAGGTGACAGAGAGGGAGAGACAGGGGACAGACAGAGGGAGAGAGAGGGACAGAGAGGGAGAGACAGAGAGAGGGAGAGACAGAACAGAGAGGGAGAGACAGGGACAGAGAGAGAGAGACAGGGACAGAGAGAGAGAGAGACAGGGACAGAGAGAGGGAGAGACAGGGACAGAGAGAGGGAGAGACAGGGACAGAGAGAGAGAGACAGGGACAGAGAGAGAGAGAGACAGGGACAGAGAGAGGGAGAGACAGGGACAGAGAGAGAGACACACAGGGACAGAGAGAGGGAGAGACAGGAACAGAGAGAGGGAGAGACAAGGACAGAGAGAAGGAGAGACAGGGACAGAGAGAGGGAGAGACAGGGACAGAGAGAGAGAGAGAGAGAGACAGGGACAGAGAGAGAGAGACAGGGACAGAGAGAGAGAGAGACAGGGACAGAGAG